>PVKB01006065.1:56958-75508 GCA_004027205.1 Ctenodactylus gundi | reverse complement strand
TATAATGATGTCATCAAAAGTGTATTGGTCCTGTGCATAATTTGCATTTGTCACTTGATCATGTATAAAAATGATAAAATGACAAAAAATGATAAAAATCTTATCAGTCAATCTCCTAATTCACCCTTACAGAGTTGATGTTCAGCCTACTAGGTTACTCCTACTCAGAAGTCCTTCATGAGTGGCATATGTTGTTAGCTTTTTGTTTTAAGCTGTGAAAGTGTTTCATACACACATATATACACAAACATGTATGCATGCACACATGCACATATACATACATGCAGAGTCTTATGGGAGTTGTTGAATAAGTGGAGAAGAGGACGGTATTCCACAAGTGGTTTGTGTATTCACTCATCTGCTAAGAGTCTCAGACCGAATACTATTTGTGGAGGATCCCTCAGGAGCAATCAGAATTTCAAATCTTGAAATGCCATGTAAATGCATTTTGCACAAAATGTAACTCAAGGTTTTGAGTGTCAAGTGCTGAAAACGTAATTTTTAGTCAATACCTGGGTCAGGGTATTCAGCCTTCCTGTTTGATAGAATCTCACGTGATATATTCAATGTGGCTTTTTTCCACTGACCCATACCTCATCCCTTTCATAATTCTTTTATTTATTTGAACTTAAGCGTTGTAGAATATAAAGCTGGATCTCTGTAATGTTGGGCAGTCAGCTATCCTTGATATTTTAATTATTGTTCAGCTTATTAAAAAAGTCCCTTCTTCGCCTACTGATGTGCCCTCAATCCAAATCAGAAGTACCACTGCCTAATGTGAACTACTAGGAAAAAATATATGACAATGATCCTATTTTATAAAATACCAAAGAAGATTGCATATCTTTTATGATTCAATAAGTATGGAAAACAGGTTATCTAATAATTCAAAGAGTTGTGAAATCTAAAGGTAACATTTATAAATTACGTAGAAGAGACTGAGTTTTAATGAATGAATAGTTACTGACTACCCCATACTAAGTGCTTCCTCTGCCCTGGACACTACTGAATCATTACTATTCCAAGCAAACTGTTTTTCCTTGAGGCCAAAATTGTTTGATATTACCCAAGTGTAAAGCTTCAGTGGGTGCAAAGTATACTCATTCTTCCCAATCATGAGTACAGGATGTCCGGAACTGACAGTAACGTAATAAACACAAGTGTGAAGCGTGGAATCCCCACAAGCCAATGGTGGCTGGTAAGGCGATTAAGAGGGTGAAATTGTGGTAGTAGTTAGTACTTGATAGTAAGAGAGGCAATCTCAAGATGGCAGCATTGCCTCCTCTGATTATTAATAAATAAATATTGACACTAATTTAGCTCTTTCCATCTTCAAAGCACTTTACAATTATTAATTAGTCCTCTCAGGACTATTTGAAATATAACTTTGGAAGTTTGCATTTAAATAGAATTTTCATGATGGCATTTTCTTCATGTTCATGTTTTAGGGCTGCAAGTACAATAGCCAATTTGTTCCATTCTTAGAATTTGCTTTTTCCCTGAATTCAAGACAGTAAACTGAGTATAGTTAACTGGTTCTTCCAGGAAAGATAATTTGAGGCCTGCGAGGAGGCAGTGTGATTTCATTTGCATATTGCTAGGGACCAAGATCTTATTTCAGTTTCTCTAAGAGCTGCGGGGATATTCATTCACATTTTCAAGGGAACCCCATTTGGCACTCAAATATTTGCACACAATTCTTCACCTTCACGCAGAATTCTGTTCGTCTTGCTGTGGTTCTCTTGCTGCTTATTTATATCTCTGCGTCTCAGGACAGATAGTTTTAAACAAGAAAACATATTCTAAATACTACATTTTTTTTGTTTTCTCTCAAGTAATACTTATGAAATTGCTCAATAGAAAGTAAAACCATAAAAAAAACAGATTCTTGCCTGATAGCTCAGACTAAAAGAATAATCAAGATTGTGTTACAGGAATAAACATCATGCAATGAGTTTTTTAAATTATTAATATAGGGTTTTTTGAGTATTTTCAGGTTTACAGATGAAAAAACTCAAATGTCTCTCCTCCCCTACCCACCTCCATTCTCTCAGGTCCTCTCTTCTTAACATGTCTTGCTTTAATACGGATTAGTTTATTTAGGGACCCTCTCTCTCTTTGTACAATACATTCCAAGTGCTTTGGCAAATGTTCATTGACACGCAAAGACACATAGCCTTTGTTATGCTGTCCTACCAAGATTTTCCGCTGTAACACGCTCTTCTGTGTCAGAAGAATGCACGCGGGTGGTCACAGTGAAGTCGAGCTCAGGTGCATCCCCAACATCATGGCATTGCACAGAGGCTGTGCTCCACAGTGTTTGCTTTCACCAACAGTAAGATACCCGTCTCCTTGGCTACGCTGAGCAGTGGATCACTCTGTCTCTAGAGAAATGCCTTTCAACCAAGCTCACTTGAAGAAAAGCCTGAGGTCTACTGGTTGGTGTAAGAAGGAAAACATTCGTATTTTAATGTAGTTTGACCCATTTCAGGATCACTTACACGTCTCTATGGTTATTGCGTGTCTTTGCCCATCAGGATCCCGTCACCCTCATCTTTTTGCTTGTCATGAATCTCTCATTTCCCCACTACCTACACTCATCACAGAATCCAGAGGGTACTTCCTTTCTATATGAAATAAAGACTAATTAATAACTGTAAGGTGTTTTGAAGATAGAAAGTGCTAAATTAGTGTCAATATTTATCTATTAATAATCAGAGGAGGTAAGGCTGCCATTTTGAAATTGCCTCTCTTACTATCAAGTACTAACTACCACCATGGTTTCATTCTCTTAATTGCCTTTAGCAGCCACCATTGCTGTGTGGGGATTCCATGCTTCGCACCTATGTTTATTACTCTAATATTTTAAAATATTGTCCGTTTTATACAATAATTCTACTAATTGTAATGAGAGAATAATCTCTATGGAATGATGTTTTGCAAATTTATTGAAGCAAAAGACGTATGAGTTCATATAGACTTGATTTTATTTTAAAGATTCATGTCACTTTGAAGGACTACCACCCCACATTTGGTATACTAAGACAATCTAGCACAACTTATTGCCTCCCCTATAAATATAGGCATAAAATTCTGGTTGGTTCTGTGGGCACATCTGTTCACTCTTCCAAATTGTTAGTTATGGAATATATGAAATAGAAATATTATGCTTTCTTAATTGCTCTGGGTCTCCCAATACCCTCAACATTGCCAGCTACATGATGGTGTATCAATTATTGAATGAACTTAAAATAGAAAAATAAAAACAAATTTAGGGAGGATAAATAAAAAATAGGAAATAGCCTTTCTCTAACACTTCAAGGAGATGCTTTTTAAGAATTTTAACTTTTCTGCCCAATCCTTATTCCTAATGAATTTGTAATGGTGCAGAAAATCAGAAGAAAAGGAGAAGCTACGTTATGACTTAGAATATCACATCACGAAATCCTGAGCAGAATATTCCACGTAGTTCCAGAGCAGCCCCTTTGTCGTCTATTTTTTCTTACCTGGCCGTGGTTTGATTGCCTGGATAATCGTGCATCTTCTCCACCATGTTCTCGGCTACCTTTTTACGACAAAGAGGCTGTTGCCCTCACTTAGCATTTGATTTTCTGTGCTTTGCCTCACATTTAGGATAACATATGGAAGCAGAGGAGAAAGGAAAGAAGGAAGCCGGACAAATTTCATATCTCTTGCAAGCACAATAAACTTGGTCTAACAAGCCCTCGCTTAGTCAGCTTTAAGTGTTTCTCCCAGAATCCTACCAAGTAAGAGAATCTTGGCTGTCCTGCAGGAGAAGGATGGGGAGATGGGGACCCTATAGAGCAAGAGAAACTGCTGACCCATCAGTCTTGTAAAGCCTCGTTGACACCTTGACTAGCTTTGATTTTCTTTCCCTTTTGTCTAAGGTCTATGACAGCAGATTAACTGACCTCACCTGTAATTTACTACTTTATATCACGGGACACATAATTGTTAAATGTGGTGATTTTCTAGCCCTTATAAACAACAATGTGCTGGGTTGGTATATGCTGTTTTTGTTTAATAGCTTTTTCTTGTTTGACTCTAACTCCAGACCCTAATAGTTTTGTACTTTTCTTTCTGTTACCCAACATGAGTTCAACTGTTATGTACCCTGTGAGGTTTGTTATTCATAGACAGAAGTCAATCTCCTTCCATTTACCACACATTTCCTCGTGTTATTCCTGTCATGTATGTGTCTTAGTGTTCACATCAATGAAAGGCAGGGATCATGCCATATATTGTTTTATTATATCTTTCAATGGTCAGTGAATTATGTAGAACAAAATTGGTTTTCAATATGTTTTAAAATGATGAAATGCACAAAAGAAAAAAAAGTCCTCACTAGAGACAGAAATATTTCTATTTCAATGTTTCTATGTATTTTCCAAGCCACGAAGATCACGAAAATTTTGTTAAGAACTTAATATATTCAAGAAATATTTGTTAAGAACAATAATGGTTTTCTTTGTTGTGTACAGTGCATGGTTTCCATTGAATGAGTAAATAAACATGTGTGCTCTGCTTTCTTTTTATGTTGGGTACCTCCTCCCAGAGTCAAGGCAGCATTCAAAGCATGTAGCTGCACTCCCTGTCACCACTGTGCATAACTAGGAGGTCACCATCCCCATGGGTGTCCCAAATGGCATCTTAGAATCAGAAAGGTCAGAAACAAAAGGCGCTAAATTCAAGAGATTTAAAGGCGAGTTATCAGGAGTTGGACTGGAGCCCCAAACCATACAGGCTATGAGGTCAGCGCTTAACTGTTTTTCCATTTTATTGCTCAAGGACAAGGGAACTTGATGCATGAGACTCCAGCACCATAAACTGCCTACCGAGGTGCCATTTCATCCTGTATGGTTGCAAGTCGAGCACTGACCATACAATTTAAATCCACAGCAGCAGGGCCCTGGTGTGGATGTGAGAAGCGATGTCACACACAACATCTTTTTCCTAATTATTAGGACCTGGACAGGTGGCAGAAAGGGAATGAGGGGTGAGGGTGAGAGAGAGGGAGGGGAAGGAGGCCTGGTGACATTTCCCATCTCAAGAGTACAAGATTCATTACCTCTGATGAAAAGTCACCAGGCTGCAGTGAGTCCTGACATACTCCGTGACAGGAGAAAGTGACATGGCCATTTGACATTCAGGGCTAGAAGGTTGCCGGTCTGTAATCACTAGTTAAAATTGAATCTTGTACGTTGCACCCTGCCAGCACAGCTCAACTCTTGATAATTATTTGGATGCTACTGTATTTGGATTTTATTTCTCCAGCAGAGAGGGGAAGTTGAATTTATAGTTTACTGCTGGGTTAAGATTGGAACAGGCTAGATCTTTTTTATGGTTAATATGGCAGAGCCAAATAAATCTGGAGATGTTTTTGTGCCCATTTTAATTCTACACCACTTGGAGGTGGGGATGGGGACCCACAAAGGAATCAAAGGGTACATCTTCGAATTTTCCGCAAACCGGCTACAATTCTGTCTGTGCTAATGTTTTCCCTTTTTCTCCTTTTACTTCATGATGCTTTAAACTAGCCATCTGGTCATGGAAGGGGATGGGAAATTTCATTTTGCAACTGCTGTAGGCTGAGCGGCTCATGGTGGGGACTTCTTTATGGTTAAGGACTTAGGTGGCCAGTGCCAGTTCAACAAGCACTTCTTCACCTGAGGGTCAGAGAAAGGACAAAAGAAATGTTTTACACTAGGTCATTTTAGTATAATTACAGGGAAGCTTCGAACTGTTGATTTGCAAATAGACATGCTGTGATTTCCAAAAGAAAGTCCTTCTCTTTATTTCTACCCTGAAGCAAAGAGGCCTTTATTTTCTTTCTTTTTTTTTCTGTCCTTGCAAAACGCACAGTCTATAGCCCATTAAGCCCAGAAGGATCCTTGATGCCTGGCTAGATAGGCTCCATCTAACATTTTGAGGAGTTACAGCCACATATCCACAGAAGGGTAAAGTGGTCGCCATGGCTCGTGTTTGGCATAGACAGAACAAGTGCTGCCCGTGTAGAAGTGGTTAGCTGTGCCCCCAAAAGCAGAAAAATTGTCCCAATCTAAAATGCCTCTACAATTAATCTGTTTCAATGTCTAAAAGTCTGGCATTCTGAAAGCACCCATATAAGTGAAGATATTGTTTCCAAGGGTCTTTAGACTAGTAACTATTTTTTTTTAGAGGGAGAGAAAAAAATTACCAAACACAATCAAAACCATATGAAACACAGCAAGAATTTTGTCAGAAAAGGTCAGCAAGTTCTTCTTTCCAGTTGGCAGTCATTGCTTGGGAAGCCCCTGTGGACCTACCTCCACCTCGTGGCCCCGCGAGTGGGAAGCCTGCTTTCTTTCAGCTGATTGTGTTCTATCATTCACAGAGATCTTAAATTCTCACAATCTGAAGGACTCACATCTATAATCAAAACATTTATTCATAAATCTTTAGTCAGAAACAATAATTAAGCATACTCTAGAATATCCCAACTCCAAATGGCCAATGCAGATTTATAGGTACACCAACCACATCCTAAAGAGAAGATGTCTTGTGACCAAGGAATAGAACGTACTGGTCATCTTTACCTTCACTAAAATCATACCAATGGAACAGAGGCTTACTCTGGCTCACGCGTCCAGGATATTCAGTGCCTAGTCAGCCATTTGACATTATGGTGGAAGGATGTAGAAGAGCAAAGATAGCTTATTACTACTGGGAAGCAGAAGAGGAAGTAGCATCAGAGCAAAAGAATCAGGGACCCCAAATTCTACCCAAATCCATGTCTCTGTGACCTAAAGAACCCAGAAATATGCTTCGCTGGCTTCTGGGTGTTTCTTAGCAATAAAGTTGACACAGCTAAGGTTACCCACCCCAAGAAAGGGGCAGAACAACAATGATTCACGTCACCTAGTTTCTGGTGGTGTAAATGTGGCCACAGAAGTCCTTCTCCAAATTCAAGTCAGAGGGTCAGTGTACAAGAAGTGTCAGCATCGTCACAAGTTCTTCTTCCCTGAGTGTTGAGAGGGGAACTTCTGTGTATCACTTCACCTTCATTCAGTCTTTAGGAGTAAGCACCATCCCTACCTCTCCCTCTGCTCACCTGATGGCGTAGCTCTGCTTGCTGGAGACAGCCATGCTTTCTTGCTTTTCTAGTTCTTAGAAGCATGAAAAAATCTTATGATTTTTTTTTTCATTCCGTTGGATATTACATTGGTTGATGCAATGTGATGTCTTCAAGGAGAGGATTTCTTGTCCAATGCAGACATAACTGAACAAAGAAGATCCTATCAAAAGACGAGAGTTTGAGTCATTTGACAGTGAGGCCACAAAATGAGAATTTCTAGGGAAGCACAGCCAAGTAAAAAAGTAAAATACAAAGTTAAAAGAGGGACCAGAAAAGAAGCCATAAAAGAAAAATGGAAATTAAATGTGGGATTCTCTCCCAGGTAGAGTGAGGAGTGACTAAAACAGATGCAGAAGCAATGATTCACACGGTAATGACACAAAAATACCTGTGTTGTTAGACGCTGTGTGATTAAACAAACTAATTTTCATACCACAGCTGAATTGCTTTTTAGTTTTGCCAAAGATTTTAAGAGCACTTCCTCTTTTCTTGTGGTTATCAATTACTTTTCCTTTGGAAGAATGACCTCACTTACTCATTATTTACGCTACAAAGCAAAAAGAAAGAGCTACAATTAATGAAGGGGGTCTATCGAGAGTATTGCTCAAGGAAAATTGAAAGGTTGACTTCATGTCCTTAGGCTGGAAAAGAAACTCTTCCTCTTATTCCCAAGACTAAATTTCATGCATCACGGATAGTACATTCAACAATTTCTCTTCCATAATCCTGCCATTGGCTAATAAGAACAGGTGATTTTTTTCTCTAAATTTTCACAAAATTTATCACTTCTGTATAAACATGTCAACTGTGCTTGTGTTTGAATTTATAGTCTCTTATATTTTCAAACTAAACACCTTGCTTGAGTAAGCAATTATATCTGGAAGGTAAAGTCACTGAGACCCCTAGTTGCTCTTCTAAACTTCTAGAGACCAAATTTACCTATCGATTATGGGGAGAAAAGGAGAATGTGAGCCTAAAATTACTCCTCTAGCCTTATTTTCTATAAAACTTTGTAGCGCTTTTCTTTTCTGTTTCCCCAAATATCAGAGATGCCATGAAAAAGACAATGAATTAAGTAGATTACAAGACAATGAAAGTGTCCAAAGATAAGCAATGAGTCATTTTATCATTATCACTTGCATATTCACATATTTGTAGTAAGTGGTTTCAATATTTTCCTAATACAAAGTTGTCTGAATTTTTTTTCTTTCAATTGAGCTAAAAAATGTAACGATACTTTCTGGGTCTCAAAGCTGTTCTCCTTAGTGAATAGGCACAACAGGACAGAAGAAGGCGTTCTGTACACCACTGTATGATACACAATAGAAGTGAGATACCTTAGGCCCCGTGCTTGGTGCTATACTTCAGGCCCATCATAGGAATATCCCAATAACAATGCTTCTTCAGGTAACTCAGCCAGGACTTAATCCATTGTGATAGCCTGCCAATCTGGCTGTGCCTTTTGATGGCTGGGTTTGCAATGCAGCACAGGAACTCCATGCTTCAGCAAAATTAGATTGATTTTTTTTTTGACATTTTCGGTGTAAAACATTGCCTCAGCTGATAATCCACTAGAATACCTTAGATGGTGCGTATTCCTGAGGAGACCAAGCTATCTGGGGACCTCTACTCATGCAGCCTCTGGCTGTGAACTTTCCCCACAGACCTTGGTGGGACTAGCAATCTGGAAGATCAAACCAAAATAATCTTATCAGGAAGGATGCTTCTGCAGATGTTACCTGTTAGTTATTGATTAAAATAAAGGTAAGCAAAAACTATGAGAAGTAGCATTTTCTTCTCTTTGGTTAAAATATGGTGATTTGGAATATGAAAACAGGAAAAAGTAGTTTATATTTTGATATTATTATTATTTTCAAATGCATGTAGCTTATTGTAACTTAGAGCTAAAATGCCTCCCGGAAGTTGCGTGTTTGGGGACGGTGCTTGGTTGGAAGGGCAGGCCCTTGGGGCATGACCTTGAAGGACTTTTCTTGTCCCCAGACCTTCCCTTCTTTCTCTGCTTCCAGGCCACTAAGGAGTAGATAGCTTTCCTTTATGCCATGCGGTTTTTTTTTTCCCCACTGGACCCAGCCAACCATAAAGGAAAACCAGTAAAACTGTGAGCCAAACTAAAACTGTCTTCTTTTAGGTCACAGAGGTGGGTTTTTTTGTGTCAGAGATTGGAAAATGACTAAGATGCTCATGTTCGTTAGACGTATGTTGATCCCCTTGATAGAAATTACAAAAATGGAGGTGCAGTAATCCATATCCCGTTGAAAAGAGGTGACAAGGACAGAATTTGTGGCAGCCTCAGGTGAATCCCAAAGAACGGACCACTGAATTTTCATAGATTTTTTTCTTTCTTTTCTGTTTTTTCTTTGAGACAGGGTCTCACTCTGTATACCAGACTGGAACTCCTTATGGATACCAGGCTGGACTTGCACTCAATGTAATCCTTCTGTGTCAGCATCCCGAGTCCTGGGTTATAGGTGTGAGCCACCAAGCCAGGCTTGTGGTGCTGGAGAATCAACCCATGTACTCTGAGCTTGCTATGCAAATTCTTTAACGCTGACCTATTTCTCAGTCCCCTGCATATATTTGTTTAACTCTCTTTGGAATAAGTAGGCACACCAGAAGAAGAATTTTTATTGATGGTAGGTCTCACTGGTCTCAGCAGTACAAAAATTTGGAGGCTTCTTTTTCTCAAATGTCCCCTGGCTGTGTCCTTTGCAAAATATAGTGGCAAACACTTTCTGCTTTTCTGGGGGCTGGTAATTCAAATGCGGGGGAGAGGGTGATGTTGGTTTGCCTTTTTTGCCATTCTCTTAATTAAAGTGATTTTCTGAAATGCAACTGTAGAAAATAGACTCTTCTATTTTGGGATCAACAACAGTTTTTACAATGTTCTGCAAACCTGAGCCCCTCCTTAAAATGTCGGGAAGACAAAAACGTTTCCCACCTGAAAGGCCTCTTCATGTGTCTTGAAAGGATTTTTTAGGCTGTTCCCCTTAAGCTGCTTTCTCTTTCTGTGCAACTTCCCAAGCCCATTCACAAACTGTTGCCATGGTAAATAATTATATCACAGATGAATTGTGTACACTTCCTTTTCATAGCTGGAAGAGAAATTGTAGAGGAAAGGGGAAAAAATCAAAATCTTTTAAAATTACAGGGGAGATAGCTGAGGAAAGATTGCCTCCTCGTTAACATAATTAGCTCCATGAATTATAAATTGATATTAGAACTTGCTCTTCATGACAAAAGGAGTAATTATATTTACTCATGTAAAATTAAACAATACCAAAAAAATTAATGGGACTCACCAGAAGCGCTCTTGACATTATCATAAAATTCAGAAATCTGAATATCCCACAATCTGAAGTGATTTAAGCAGCACAAACTTTAATACTGCTCAAATTTGCTCTGTAGAAATATATCTCCTGGCTAGTTTATAGTTGAATGCTTGTGTTAAGAAAAATAAAATCAAACACACACACGTGCACACACACACACACACAACATGGCAAACACACTTGAGATGAATCCTTTCATAGGCTGATGCACAGAGCAGGCCATATTTTCTGAATCCAATTGGAATAAGGAAGCAATTCCCATAAAAGAATTCTATTTTATTTGACTGTTCCAAAGTCAAAGCCTGTAGATCACAAGATAACTTACTTAGTTAAATGTTCCTCAAACATATCTGAAAATGGGGCTTATGTGAGAGTTTAATTTTTCTGTCTAGTATTGTTTCCCCAGAAAGATTTCCCACTGGGGATGAATAGGAAAGCGTATGATGGAAATCTGGTGATTTCTCCTCATCTCTGGTGGAACCAAGCAACCAACGACGTGGGACATCATAGATTAGAGAGCTAAGGTGCGAGTAGAGAAGGTAAGCAGAGAGGAGCTTCTCTTTGTAGTCAGTATTGCTACAAAAACTGTGGGGTAATGATCCCTACTGTGCACGTGATTCTTTTCTCTCCCTCCTTTTCTCCATGAACCCAAATTACCCTCTGGAAATTTATTCTTTGTTTCTTGCATCTTTGTGTTTCATCTTTTGATGAAAATGTATTCTCAGTGTTTCCTCTTTCCGACCGGATGTTGACGTAGGAGGTTAGAGATCCACTCTGTATGATAGACTCAGGTTTAAAAGACAATCATGTTGTACTTGAAGTCGCTTTTTATGAGATTTGATTACTTCTCATACGCAGTGAAATCTTCTAGTGTAACCTTCACCTTGATCTGCCACTATGGTTGGAATGCCTTTCTCTCTTTACTTTAACCAAATTTATTTTGGACATTTATTCAGCCATTGAGCCTATTACCTTTTTAATTTTTTTGTGAGAGATCAGCAACATCTACATTTATATCTTACATTCTTAAACGAAATAAGAACAACAGCAAATAAAATCCAAAGATCTTCCAGAATTTTTAAATCCTAGAAATTCAGCCCATCATTGAAATGCTGTGTAACCTAAAATGATGTTTAAAATGATTTTTTTAAAAATGTAACAAACTGATTAAATCATATGTTAAGTGAAAAAGCAAGATACAAATTTGCTATTCTGAAGATGCCTGGTATGTGCATATGGAACAACAATCTGTCACTGCTTCTCCTCCTGGCCATTCTTCCCACTCCAGGACTTCCTAGGCCCAGATTGGTTCCCATTGCTGCTGGGAGTGTTTTCTACTCTTTTTCTCTCTCTCAATTTGCATCTTAGAATGTTAATTTAGGGCAGCTGATTGGACAACATGGACGAGGCAATACCTCTGGGAGAATTGGCAGCTCCCACCTCAGGGTATCACTCAGGGTCCCATTAGGAAACAGATGGTCCACTCAAATGGAGTCCTTGTGTTGAGATTAATAAAAGGAATACTTTAAACATAGAACAGGATTAAAAGAAAACATTAAGGGTTGATAAAATATAGCTGGGCTCTCTAAAGTAGGAGTCAGTGTAGTCCCTTAGAGTAGCCAGTGAAAAAGTTGCTATGAAAAGTAGCCAAGAGAAAATGTGGGAGATCAACAGTTATGGCCTTTGGAAGAGGGATAGTGATTGCCTGAGACTACTGGTTATTCAAGGGCAAGGAGAGTGAATACCTCAGTTCAACGCTGCTCGAGCCTTCTTCTGCCAAGCCCAACAGAAGGCTGAAGGCTGGTACACTTTCACTTAGATCATGAGCCTGGCTGTTTGCAGTGCAAACCACAAAGGAGAATCGAAGCGGGTGGGACTCTTTACACTGTAGATAACCCTATACTTTCATATAGAAATTTTTGTAACTGAATATTTTTTAAAAATTGTTATTCTTAAAAATCTTGTATGGATTGTCAAAGTTGACCATCTCTTTAATTTTACTTTGAAGCTGAACACATTTTGAATCACTTGAGTCTGTAGCTAAGTAAAGTACTTTCTCGGAGCAATTGTTCCCAAAAATCTGAGTTGCCTCTCCAGCATGACATATGTACAAGCAATGTTTGTATGAACATATGAAAGAGAAAATAAACGATATTTTTGGGGAAAATTTTCACTCATTGGTAACAACCTTCTTTTTTTTTTTTAAAAAAAAAATAATTTTAGACTTGTAAACTTGGCTTCTCCCACCACAGCAAGCTTCACTTTTTCCTTATCACGGGTGTTGGTCTTGATCTTTCCACCAGCAACATGCCATAAGGCTTATGCAAAGTTTGACACTGAGCCCATTGGAGGAAAACATGTATTTTCTAATGAGGACGTATGGCTAGTTTTTATTTACAGTAACAAAACAACTCATTAAATATATGCACCATGACTACTTCTACAGGGCACGTTATTACACATGTCATTTTTTTCACCTTTTCCCAGGCTAACTAAATAACTGATTGCAAACAGAAAACACCGGTCATATTGTTTGTCTTCTTACCCATTTGTTTGTTATTTTAATAGGCCATGTTGAATTTTGTCCTTTTTATAAATGACTCCCACTGCACTTGTTTCTTCAGCTATCATCTATAGTGTATAAATCTCCTTTCAAGCACATAGTTCTGATTTTATTAACATGTAACCACATAAGCCTTTTTAATAATAAAATTATTATTGTTGCATATAAAGCCTAATATCCTCTTGATGTAGATATTTAGGGGCACAGGAAGAGATGGACTACGATTAAAAAAAGGACAATGTTGTAGTACATTTTTAACTACTCTTTTTGGTAAAGTCTGATGGTAGACATGCAAAACAAGGTCAAATCCAGAAATGGAAAATGCATGACACCTATACAGTCACATATGTCCTACTCCCGTGGCAGATGCTACACACAGATCACAGCCCAGCTTATCCTCCAGATCTTGATAAAGTTTTACAATGTTGCTCATTCTAGTGCTGTCAGACTCACAGTCCAAATGGATCAGAGCCAAACATGACTTCAACAAATGCCCAAATTATCAGAATTGCTCTTTTAGTCTGTCATTTCCAAAGGAAAGAACTTTTGGAAATGATGCATCATGACTCTATAGTGAGTTAAATGAGTGTGCTTCGTTGGTCTCATGTTTCCCTTAAAAATAGGAAACGTGATGAGTTGGTACTGCAGAATTGGAGCAACTCGCATTATTCAGGGCTTAAAATCTTCAATAAATAGAGTTGAAGAAATAAAATGCAATCTTATAAAAACAACTATGAGATTTTTCATTATTGGTGACATGCTCTGGTAAAATCTTGATATATATGGCTTAATTTGCCCAATTGAAGAATTGTAAGGTAAATTATTGTTCTAACATTACAGTGGAAAAATGGAGGCTAGAGGATTCTGTGAAGAGCCCAAGGGCCACTCAGTTGGTACCTGGTATATTCTATGAGGAATAATAAATGTCAATTATTGATATTTTTTACAGTAAGTGTGTAAAATAAAAGTAAAAAAATGTTGTGGATGTGTGAAGTGGATTTAAAGAGATTGAACAACTTCCACAAGATCATATAGGTGCCAGGATTGCAGCTGAGATTTGAATGGGAACCTGCCAGTTTTTTGAACTACAGCATGCTTTCGCCCTCCCAACCAAATGTCTACTTAATACATTCATGAATTTAAAGTTGTATAAATCGCCTATGTTCCAAATGCAAACTCAAAAGGATGTTGACTACAAGCTTCTCTTGGTCAGAACCTGCTTTTTCTGAAACTTTCAGCTAGCATCCATTCTGGGCATTAAAAATGAAAATTTAAGATTTTTTGCTAACTGCACAAGGTGAGAGAAAGAAGTTCAACTGACTCAAAATCAGATGTGCATATGGAAAAACTGGAGATCATCAGTAGTTATAGATTGATGAAGGGTCAAAAAGCTTGTGATGCTGTCAATAAGGCAAACATTAGATAGCTACATTTGAGACAACAACTGTTTACACATCTAAACCTCCCATTGGCTGAATGCTGAGAAGCCACTTTCCTAACAAATGTTGCTGGAGTTCTGAGAGGTACTGAAAATGGCTCCTTGCCTGCTGGCTGAAATTCTCATCGAGGCAGGCTTCAAAGAGAAGTTATTTCACCTAAAGTCTGTCAAGTCCTATTAGATCACCGTAGGCTTTCATTTCAATTTTCACGTTTCAGAACCCCCCACCCCCACCCCCAAAATAAAAAGCAGGAAGAAAAAGAAAAGAAAACTGTGCGTGCCAAAGCTTAGCTGCCAATTGTTGGGGGAAACAATTTGATTTCTATTGAATACTGCACTTTGGAATGAAAGAAAACATGGTCTAAATGAAGCAGAGGCTCTCAGTCACCTATGCCTATATTACTGTGAAATCAATTATGTGGGCTCTTTCGAAAGTTACTGATTGTAGCAAATTGAATGGCCTTCATTTCAGCATAATTTGGAGAGGTTGATGTAATCAGAGACCTTACACCACGGTGAGATACAAGATTCGTGATATTCAGATGGGAAAAAAGCTACAGTGCTTAAGCTTGTTCCATACCTTCCGCTTACCGGCTGTAATGATTCCATAAGTACAAATGAAATTGTTGTGATGAAGGCGGTGATGGTTTCGAAGGGATGTGTGAGGGGGTAAGGGAGTGGAAATAAGGTTTCTGGAAATCGCACTATTGTCCTCATATGCATGGAGGCTGCGGAATCTAATCCTAGGCCTAATTGCCTGCAAATGAAACACTTTAATATCAAATCTTGAGTTATGCCCCAGAGCTGAGGTTCAAGCTGAGATGCGAGGAGAGGTGAAATGCTTGATTTTCCGTTCCATGAATGTTTGCTCCACTTCATTCCTTTGGACGTCTAGAGGCCCAAGTGATTGCTCTTCAGATTACAAATTGATTCTCTCCAACCTCAAGACAATTTTTGGTTAGAGGAAATCCATGGCGGGTTTGGTTTCATTTTATTTGCCTAAATGAGAATGTGCATATGTATTTATTGGGCGAAGTAGATTGTTTGCAATTGGGTATGCCTACTTTGTGGTAGCTTAGCTGTCATTTTCCAGTACTGAGACAATAGAATTTGATTCAAATCAAAATAAAATATGCTCATAGTCTATTGAATACCTGTGACTTATGTGAACATGAGTATCATAGTTTTTGAGAGGTACAAGAAGCTAAACAAAAATTTACTTCTTTAAGGATACTTAGGGCATGATCTAACTTAAAGAATCAGTATGGCTTTGACATGGAGAGATAGGTAGCAGGGCTAGGTTCCTGGTGTGCAGGATTCTTCACATTTCTTCTTTATCTAATCATTATAAAAAGCCTAGTGCAAAACCAATTTTACTGGTGATCTTTTATTTTTGAATGTTGAAAATTCCCTCAGTTGGAGCAGACTTGGTCAGAATTGAGATACCTTAATGTTACAAGGGGACAAGGACCTGAATTCAACCTCAGGTCTTTTGCTAGATAGAATCCATTCCTCATGCAGGTGAAGTTCCTTGTGTCTTTGCAATGGAATTTACTTTGTGGAGTAACTTTAGCATTAAAAACTATATTTGCGCCACGCACCAGGTAATAAATATAGAAAATTGCAATTGTTGATAGATATCAAGAAACACAACTGAAATTTTATTGAAAGGAACAATCTTCCCTTTCTCTTTTCATAACATAATATATAGTACATTTTCATTTATGTTTTACTTGCGATAAAAAGTTATAATCAAAGGAATGTACATTTGGATTCAGAAATTCTTAGTTCCATTTCAGATCTAACTAAGCTATTCATCTTTCCCTGCATTGTATTAATATAATTTATAAATCAATGATTGTAAAAGTGTTTGAAACACTAAATCCTGGAGTGTAGAAAAAATTGAAAACCAAGTTTTTCTTTTAAAAGTCTGCCTTAGAGCCCCATGAGAATCCTTGTCTAACTTTCCAGCCCTTCATTCGCCATGTTGTTATGCTTTTACTTTCGATGACAATCATCGTCGAGTTTTACGATAACATTAAATGTCATCCTTTTACTCCTAGTTCAAAATGTTGTTTCTTCTATACAATAAATGCTATTTTATATATTTATATTAATACTCATTATCTACTGTTTTGCAGATCCCTGCTCCTCCCCTCATCAGAGGTCCATATTGTGAAGCGGGAGTCCTCAACTCCAGGGCCATAGAACTGGCCACCAGGACGGAGAGCAGCAACCAGGAGATGAACTGTGAGCCAGCTCAGGCTCCTGTCAGCTGCTCCTGTTAGGTTCTAATGCAGCCACTGGCCTGCCAGGAGGCGGGGCTTCCCTCCCTGAGCCTCTCCTGCTGCCACTCAGCATTTCAGAGTTATCCTCCAACAAAGTACTGCATACGTTGTGCTGCTGTGAACATGGGCGTGCGTGTATCTCTTTTATGTGATGCTTTTACATGTTTTGGAAAGATTCCCAGAATAGGTATCTCTGGGTGAAAGGGAATATTTATTTTCAGCCTTTTGAGGAACCCATATACCCTCCGTAGTAGTTTATCAGTTTACATTCCCATCAGTCGGGCAAAAGGGTTCCTTTTCCCTACAGCCTCTCTGACATTGATTGCTGTTTGAGTTCTTGAAATACACCATTCTCTCTGGGGTTAGGTGATGCCTTAGTGACATTTTGGTTTGAATTTCTATAATGGCTAAGAATACTGAACTTCTTTACATGTACTTACTGGCCATTTGGACTTCTTTGTCTGAGAACTGCCTATTCATCTCAATTGCCCATTTTTAATGTGAGTCTTTGAATTTGAGCTCCCTGTATATTCTAGTTATCAACCTCTTATCGGAGGTATAGGTGGTGAATATTTTTCTCATTCTTTCAGTTCTCTCTTTGCTCTGTTGATAATTTCTCTTGTTGTGCAGAAAAATTTAATTTGAAACAATCTTAACTGTTGATTCTATTTCTTTTACCTTCAATATCTTATTATGAAAGCTCTGGCCTATACCTGTATCTTTTAGATTTTTTTCTGACTTTGTCTTCCAGAAGGTTCAGTGTTTCAGTATTGGAGTAGTCCTTTTCTATGGAGACAGATAGCTTTGTGGCTTTTATAGGTAAATGGATGCAACTTGAGGTTATCATACTCAGTGAAGTGAGTCAGATGCAGAAGGCTCAATATTGCATAGTTTCTCTAATATTAGAAATCCAGGGCTGCAAAAATAGCTCTCCGGTTAAAGCACTTGCCTAGCAAGCAGTAAGTTGAGCACTAAGTACCCGAGTTGGGTTCCTCAGCACTGCATAAACTGGGCATAGTGCCACATGCCTGTAATTCCAGCACTTAGGAGGTTGAGAGAGGAGAATTGCTTTGAGTTCAAGGCCAGCCTGGGCTCCATGGTGAGTTCAGTACCAGCCTAGGCCCCAGGGTGAGACTGTCACAAAAACACAAACAAACAAAGAGATCCAGAATGCAGTCAGTACATAGAACTAAATGAAGGATAATATGTTAATGAGTGGGGAGGGGAGAGAGGTGGGAGGGCCGAAAAGGGAGCGGGGAAGGATTTGTAATTTTGACACGCCGTGTATGTGCACAAAATACCCAAGTTCAGCGTACACATTATGTATCACATGTATGCATAGGGAAAAAATGGGAAAACAACCACAAAGTACTGCATAAGCATTTACCACTTCCACCTCCCCCCCCCACACATCACTCATGAGAATGACGTTTAATTAAATCCATTTCTGTTGTCAAAAATTTTAGGATTTATTGCTCTAAAAGTTTGATTTGAAGTGTGATGCTATCAGAATTTGGTTATATCCTTAGAAGGTAGAGATTGTTGAAAGGTCTGTAGATGGTCACTGTGTTTTCTTGCCCAAGCTTGTGGTATTGGCATTTTGGTGTTACTCTCTTTCTCTTTTCTGTTTTGCCTTTTTTTTTTTTTTTTTTTTTTTTTTTTTTTTTTTTTTTTTTTTTTTTTTTTTTTTTTTTTTTTTTTTTTTTTTTTTTTTTTTTTTTTTTTTTTTTTTTTTTTTTTTTTTTTTTTTTTTTTTTTTTTTTTTTTTTTTTTTTT
>PVKB01006065.1:0-56858 GCA_004027205.1 Ctenodactylus gundi | reverse complement strand
GTGTGGTTTTGGGGAATCTAACTCATGGCCTTGTACTTGCAGGGCAAATGCCATTCTTCTGGCACCTCTTTTGTCTTTAAGCTCATGGTGTAAGTGGTTTCACCCCAGGAGGCATTCCCTGGCTTTCTTACGCATCCTCTCCCTCTACTAGAGGCCCAGAACAGTAAGGTCACTTGATCAATGAGTTGGAAGCTCCAAATTTGTGAGTTAAATGATCCTGTACTTTTGTACATTCACTATTTCAGGAATTTTATTGTAGTAGTTAAAAAGCTAACACACTATCTACACCTTTAATATTTTTTACTTCACTGTTAAGCTTTTGAGAATAGAAAACACAACACAATTTACACTGGATTCCTCAAGAAACCAAAAGGATAATGACAATGCAACACAACAACAGAGGACCCAGTGTTTGCAAGGAAGACTCTGTCCTTGGCTCTTACACTCCACTCCTTTTAGTAACACTGTGTCAAAAGCAGAATCATTACTATCAGTTTTTAGACAAATGTATAAATAGAATTTGAAGCAAACCTGTGTAATTCCAGAACTGAGCTCAGTATGCATGATGATCTTGACTTGAATCTAGCATTAGTATTGAAGATGAAGTTTGTAATTTCTTCACTAATAAATCTGTTTAAATTTTACTAGGTAATGAAGAGAATCCCAGAGAGTAACTGGCACACTATGTATTTACTTTGTTACAAAAAAACATTATCCAAATAGTATATTGACACCTCAAAAAGCTAAGTCAATCTATAAATATTGGACAAAGCTAGTGGCTTTATTCTAGGATACAGGAATAATGAAATACAGGTCACTAAATTCATTAAAAAAAAAAAAAAACCTTTGGACATTGTGCCCAGACAAGCAATAAATTCAGGTAGAGCCAAAAAATAAAAATAAAAATAAAAAATAAAATAAAATGAAATGAAATTAAAAAAAAAACTTAATATTTCAGAAGAAAGCTATTTTCAGAAATATAATAATATAATGTTTAAGTTCTATAGATTAGTCACACAAAGAAACTTATTAAATGAAATTAATTCGGGGTAAATTGGAACTGTATATCAAGACAAAAGCAGAGGTTAAGAATGTCCAAAGGAATCTAGGAAATGTAAAAGCCAAAAGGTGTTTCTGATTGCAATTTCCTGCATTAGAGATATGGGCAAGCTCAGAGCTAAGCTAAAGTCAGCTTTGATATGACGACAGACAGACTGAAACAGCATTTTCAGGCCAAACCCTGGTGTGCTGGTAGTTCCGCACATTATGTCTCTGTAATGTAGACTTTGAGTGGAAAAATTCAGTTGCATTTGATCTAAAGAGAGAACCAAACTGATTTGATAATTGCTATTGAAAATAGAACAACATTATAATTTAACATAACAGCTAAAAGTGTTTTTACGAGTTCCATAATTAATATTTTGTCTCTCATAGAACAGCGACATACAGACACTAACTAAATAAGGACATTATTCATCTTACTATTTCCATTATAGCGTTGTCTTTTACATTTTTGCATTTTTCAAAGTCACCCAAATGTTTTATGAGGAGACCTGTTTTAGACTATCTCTACAGTTTATTCAACACATCTGAGCTGAGCCCTATCTATGGATTTCTAGCTCATTATGAGATAATAATGAGGATGGGGACTGGAGGAATGGTTCAGTGGCTAAAACGCTTGCTTAGCAGGCATTAAGTCAAGTGCTAAGTACCCAAATTCAATTTCCCAGCACCGCATGAGCCGGGTGATGCGGCACACGTCTGTAATCCCAGCACTAAGGAGGCTGAGACAGAAAGATTGTTGCAAGTGCTAGGCCAGCCTGGGCTCCCTAGTGAGTTCAGGACCAGCCTGGATTGCAGAGCAAGACACTGTCTCAGAAAAAAAAATTAATTTAAAATAATAATAATAGTAAGGTTGTTCATCTAGAGGCTGTATTTTGACACTCTCTTACATGTCAGTAACATAAAGAGATTGAAAATTACCAACACTAAACAAAAGCAGAAAAGACTTGTCCAATGGTGACTTTTCTTAGTGCTTTGTAGAATTAAAGGAATCTGAATGCCTGGATTCCTATATTACCTAAACCTAAAGTGTCCATATCTAGGGCATCAACTTCACCTCCTACTTACAGAGTTCTGGCTGCTTTCTGAGTCTACGCATCTTCCACACATATCCTTAGACAGCTGTACTCCAACTATATATTGTTTCTACCAACATGACCTTGACAAAGTTTGCATTTCCTTCAAATTAAGAAATTCTTCTCCTAAACATCCCTCATTTTGTAATTATTTATCAGATTTATCCAAATTTTGAAGCAGATTGTTAACCTGACAAAAATACAGGTATGTAACTGTTTCCTGAATATGGGTATTGAAAAGAGATGTGGGCTTAATAAGCTTCCTGCAAGACTCGTTGCCACCAGCAATGGCAAGGTTACAAGTAGCAAGAACAGGGCATTAACCGAGGTAACCTAGTGAAGCTAATGGCAGTTCTGTGGATTCGTTCCCAAGCACCAAGTTGAACATTCACCCCAAACTATGAATTAACACCAATGTAGTTTCTGTGCTCCTGGGTCTTAGTGCTTAATTAATGTGACCATAATGACAGTAGGGGACTCTAAATTTTCTATGTCACTTTATGTTCTATAAAGTTTCAGCAGAGCAATGAGGTACATATGAAGATGAGTTATTTGTATGTGAGAGTGTAAGAGGTTTAAAGACAATGTCCACCATTAAATAGAGGTTATGCGATGCTGAGAAGGACGCACGGTGTGCACCAAATTTTATTATTTGTGATGAACATTGTGGGATTAAATTCTGAAGAATGAATTTTCATCCTTATGTCTCCATTGTAGTCCAAAGAGAGAAACAATCTGTTAACCTAATGTGCAAGTGACTATCCTTTTTTTTTTTTCTTTTCTTCTTAATTTTTTTGAGACATGGTCTCAGTTTGTTATTGTTTTCTTTTCAATAGACAGTTTAAATGTCTCATAACGTGATTTGGGTGTGAGAAAGTGAAGCTATGTTAATTCCAAGGAATAAAGCATATCTTCCCAAGACAGTGTGCAGACACAGTTTTCCTGTAGTTTATGGGTTACCATTTTTCTCTTGGTCTTATTCCTCAGCCATCTGTAATGCTCGATACAGACCATCTTAAATTTTGCTTTTCCCTAATCTATTACCTCATTATAGGCTCATCTTCCTTACATAACTTACAGTCTTTAACTTTTGACAGCCTCTAATTAATATAACAACTTAATACAATTATCTCCCTGGGTTTTGATCTTGATCCTCTTCTCTGGCATTTCTTGACTGCTTTTGTAAGTTACCTTATGTAATCACACAATTTGCACTGTCAATCTCAAAGAAAGGGAGACACAGAAGTATACTGGGAAACATAAGAGTGACATGTGTGGATAAGTCACATGTGTCCAACATTCAAAGTCAGACCGATGGTACGTCTAATCCAATATATCTTGGCATTTTTATATAATTAGGTAATGTGATAAATTTAAGTATAATTATTAGTACAAATAAACTGATTTCATATCTTTATTAGTTCTTGCAGCTTGCCCAGTTGCATATGGACTTGAAGGCTACATAAAATAAAACTTTTGGGAAGGTCATTCTTTTGTTTCCTCTTCTAAAATTATAGAAATTTGTTTGTGAAGAAACTTATTTATGTATATTCTCACTATTCCTGGAATGCAGAAGGCACCGTATATTTTCAATTTCAAAGGTATTAATGATTCAAAGAAGGAAGGCCATTAATTTTCTGCAATGTGGATATTTATACTTTAACGAATCGCAAACTTTTAGTCACACAGGCTGACAGAAAAAGGGTATGAGGATCTCATGTTTTTGAGACTTAAGTGTATATATAACATGACATAACACTGTCCTAATATTCTTAAAATAAAATGCTAAATTGAGAAGAAGAAATGAAATTCCTATCCTCTGTGGTTGCCATTTATTTTTTTTTTCCTTTCCTTTCCTTTCCTTTCTTGCTGGCTTTCTTATTTTCTTGCTTTTTTTCTTTCTCTGTCTTTGGGACAAGTCTAGCTTAATATTCTAAAACTAGTCCTGAGCTCATTATGTAGTCTGGGCTGGGCTTGAACTGATAGCAGCCCTCTTGCCTCAGCCTCCTGATGCTAGGATAAGCAGCATGCATCACCATGCCCAGCCAATCTATGTGTCCTTTGGAGTGATTGAAGCCAGGCCTTGGACATGATCAGCAAACACTCCCACCACTGAGCTATACCTCCAGTCCTTGGGGTTATTATTCCAGGAGCATGGATTTTAACTACCTAAATATTATATTCAATCTTTAAGAAGCCAAATAAAAAGCAAAAGCAATTGGTATTAGTCTTAAGATAAAGATATCAACGAGAGTATTGTCTTCAATATGTATCCACTGTCAGAAAACAAGTATGTGAAAATCTAGAAATTCAAAATGTGTGTCGAATAGTCAAGAGAGGTCTGGTCTCATAACAAAACCCCAAACTACAAGAAAGCAGAAAATGACTTCAGAAAGAAGTTTCATTGCACAATGAAGCCAGCGTTTTACAGAAGTCAATATAACTCAGGGGAAATATGTAAATGAGACTAGCAGGAACATGACACGTCTAGAAATTCTCCTTCCAACCTTTGATGTAGCTTCGGCGGGTCAGAAAGCCGCTCTGGTAAAGTTGTTTCTCAGTCAACAGACAAGAATAGAGAAGGCACACTGGGACACCGCAGAATGTTAAGGTAGAAGAGCCGCAAGTTCCCAGAGTTCATAGATCTTTAATTTGTTCATGAAGAAATTGAGGAAAAGACAAGGGAAACATAAGCTTAGAAAATCATAAGGTTTTGTAGTCACACATGCAACAAAACCACACTCTCAGATTTTCAATTCCTTATCTAAGTTAACAACTGGTGCTAGAGTGGTAGACTGCGTATGACCGTCTACCTACTGCATGGAGGTGTGTATGCTAGTCAATGATACAATACATACAGAACAGTGATCTCACGATGCTCTGTCACATAGTAACATAATAGCATCTTACCTTGTGTAAGTCTATTTTATGATGTCTGCACAGTCATGAGATGTATTTCTCAGATCAAATCTCTATTGTTCAGCAATGGATACCTGTGTATGTTTGTGATCCTTTTTTAAGCAGTGTAATAAATTTGCTCTTTCTGAAATCACCTTGATTTTTCAGAGGAGTTAAATAACCATCCTAGATACATAGGAAAGAACCAGTATTATGAGGGCATAGACCATATTTGCTCACTCATTACTTCTTTGTAATTCACTTTACCTAACTATGACCTATCAAGTGATATTTGCTATTATATCACTTTGGGACAACGTTTTCTCTTCAGTTTAAATTGAAGCAAGATTATCATTTTTCCATTGACAATCACTAGTTTTTTAGTTGACCAAATCTTGGCCCTATGTATTTCTTTTTGCTGTAGAAGCTATCAGACAAAGACTTAGAATATGTTACTTAGTAAAGTAACATACAGTTTCAAAATTGGCATTCTTATTCTTTTGTGCAGCTCTCTAAAGCCGTTTAAAAATCCACGAATTACTTAGGACATAATCTAATAGTAAATGCTTATCTGAAAGGCAATCTAAGCCACCTGGAAGCATGTTAGAGGCCCACCTGTCGGTTATTGAAATAAAAATTCATCAGAATAATAGTGTCTGTTACATATCAATATATTACGTTACTGATGAGACACAAAGGTTTGCACATTAATTGCAGGCGTCGATCACTGCTTTGTGGCTTGCAGATGATCACTTAGGATGGTTTACTTCTATAGGTTTACAAAAGAACTGAAATTTTGTCTAGTTGGAAATTGTACATTGAGAAGAATTCCAATCTTTTGAGCTCATCCAGTAAAAACAAAAACAAAAACAAGAAGAACAACAAAAAAACCACCTTGGCTTTCAAGAAAAGGGATAGTTCAAAAACCACTGATGTGCATGCGGACCAGAAACGTGATGGTGGGAGCTATGAGGATAGTGTAAGAGTAGCAGAGTAGCTAGACAAGACTTTCTGAGATTTTAGGAAGATATGCAGTGTATTCTCAACATTCATTTAAATGAGTCTAAAGAAACTGAACGCAGTAAGTCTCACTTGGCCACGGGAAGTATGAAGACTGGATAGTGGGGTTACGCAGCATTGGCTTCTAGCTGTTTCTGTGCTTGAAACAATGGAGGGGATGGCAGTGGGCAGCAGAGTAGTGGCAGGGATCACGCTGACAAGTGTTGCAGTCGGAGACTCAAAGTGAGACTCTGGGATCTAGAGTGAAATTACTGGAGAAACATGAATTTGCTCAAGGGTAGTTCCATACTCCCAGTCAGAGAGGAGATTATAAACATATGTTAGATACCAGCTGTAAATTCTTAAATATGCTCTGTGATACTTTGCAGAGGATTTTAACTTGGATTAAAGGGAGTGGAACCCCACAGTCACGTATTTTTGCTGTTTCTTTGAGCTGTTTTGTGCTTACCAGGTTGATGTGGCCAGGGAAAGCTCGGCTGACACAATGACAGGCTTTGTCCCCTATTTGCCATCCAGCCACGAGGTTTGCAAACCGAGTAACATTTGTTTGAGTTCTTTCTAGTAAGATCTCATAATTCAGAGGCAATAGTTTAGAACCAACATGGGGAGCCGTTTTTCATTCAAAGGCCATTTAGTTATTGATGACATCATTCACGGGCCATACAAAATAATTAACTAAAAATTAGCCTGCTGTGTTTGGTAAAGTATTTAATTACTCCTAATGTGATGTGTGAAACTACTTCCCTTTTGTCAGACTTTTGCAGGCCTGGCTGATGGTTATGTGGATTGTAAACAGCTCCTGGATAGGACCTTCACCACCCTCAGCAAAATTTAAAATGAATGCTTTCTTGACTATTTGAGCCTACTATGATCTCACTCTATTCTTTGAATTTGCATATCAGTTAATTTCCTGTTCTATCCTATTACTGAACTCTTTTAGACAACCATGTATCACTGTTTTTGTTATTGTCCTGAATTTCAAAAACTTCAGGGATGGCTTCACATGACTAGTCTATGTCTTCCTCAGTGAGAATGAAATGTCTTTGAGGTACTTGTTTTTATTTATTTAACTTGGAGTATTTTGTACTGTATTTCAACCGTGGTAGATCCTCAAAAACACTTGAATCATTGCAAGGAAAAATATTTAATTTTTCATCACTGAAACTATGATAGTCTTACCCAAAAACATGCCTTGCTGCTATTACTGGTTTGGTTTATCTATTTACAGTGTATTATAGCCAATAATAAATACATGACTGAATTCTCCTCTCGGTAGGGTGTAGTGATTCTGAGAGACAATTTCTCATCTGTCAGAAATGTATTTGTATGAAAGTGCAAAGAAAGAAGTAAAAAAAAGGACAAAAATCTGCTGATAAATTTAAAAATTTTCACTAAAAACACAGCAGTAAAAGAGCCGAAGCTCAAATCTAGAGAATCATGTCTCTTGAAAATAAATATCCCCCAAGCTCATAAACACCAAGGCTAGTGGTCAGGAATGAACAGATGTTTATTGCCTCATGTACCCTCTGCTACTCTGGGATAATCTCTTAAATATCCCAAATCCAGTTTGAATTTAAATTAGATTCATATTTTCTTTCACGATTATTCCATTAAAAATATCATATGATTAGCCAATTAAATGGAGGGAAAAAAATCAGTAGGAGAGCAATCCCCTTTAATATTTTCAATTAAGATGTAGTGTGGCCAATAAAAACGGCTTACATTTTCATTTTATGGGTACCTATGGAGAGCATTATGACACAAATGACTCAGAAGAAGGTAATCGTTTCAAAATATATTGTAGGGGAAGACTGTAAACAGTGCAGTGTGTTAGCTTACAAGGGATGTGATGAAAATATAAAGTTTTTTTCAAAGGGGATTCATGTTTATTTTATAGTCTTTTAGGGTGCTTGTGCCTGCCAATTTACAGCACATATTTCTAAAATGCCACAGACTGTTCTCTCCTAGGGAAGGGTGGGAAGGTGAGGGTATACCCATTAGGGGATAATATGTTTTTAAGGAGAAGAGAGTCATGCAGAAACTCTATTCTGTCTGCTACCTGGATTTGAAATGGAACTCCACCTGGGCATAATATAAAACCATATTTTCTTATAGGACTATTTGGGGAAGAACAAAAGCCTGGGACTATATGATGTCAAATACAGGTGAAATACAGAAAATTCCTCCCTCAAAGAATGGTGGCGGATATGTAGACAGAACTGTGACTCTTTCTCTGAGCTCATGAGACTATATGAACTCCAATTAATCTTAATAATACTTAGTGGCTATCGTATGTCATGGCATTTTTAACAATCTCTTCTCTATATAAAATTTTATTGGATTAGGACAGAGATGATTCAATTCTCACTGGCTGGTGAAAGCCTTCGCCTCCTCCATATTAAAAATCTTTATCATATTCTTATTTAGAACTTCTATGTTTGATTTTGACTGAGAAGCAGATTATCAAGCTATGTGGACTTAGGATAAATCCTTAAATGTAGAAATTTTAAAAATATTTATTACCTCTATTCTTCTATGTGAAGCAGACCAGTAGTTTTGAGAACATTTCTTGAAAACTGGAAGCAGTAACTAAAGCAACTGGGGATTAAAAGACGTAAGAATAATAATATAAATTTTATTTTGAAAATATCTTTAATTAAAAAATGTGATTTTCATGTGTCAAAGGGCCACAATGATTTTATTAGAGTTTGAAATAGTTTTCTGCTCTTGGTTCAGTTTTAAGTATAGTCAATGCTGGCATATACAAAAATAAATAAATAAACCAAAAATTCATTCTCTCTTAGAACTTTCATTGTTTAGTTATGTACGATTAACATTTGTCCCCAATTTCCTTAGTAAGATGTCTGTTGTTTCTAAATAACATAATAAACAATCAAACTTCTGAACTTGATCATTGAAGTTAAACCTTTTTCTTCTCCTGTAGGTTGCATAATGCAGAATAGGCCTATGTTTTGTATCTCCTCTGTATTTACTCAAGGATTGTCTAAATAATATGATTAATTAATTTAAATATCAGACTTCAAAATGAGTTTGTTTCATTTTTGCACAGAGAAAGATACAGAAGAAAACTGAAGAACTTGATATAATTATTTTTGTCACAGTAAAGAACAGTTTAGAAGTGCATTGTGCTTAGTTTCTTTCCCACACACAACAGATTTACATTTCCAAAACATAATGATGCTATCTTGCATTTAAAAACTGTCATACAGTCAGTTTATTTACCTTAGAAATTTGAAACAATACTTCTCTCAGGAAGATTTTTTATTTTCCCAACCCTCAGGTTTTACATGGAAGTAAATGTCACAGTGAAAGTTAAATTTCCGATCTCACTCTGGGAGGGAAGCACGTCCTCATCTAGAAATCTTCAGTGCTGTCCCTGATTTCGCATCTCCTAAACAGTCATATCAGTGGCACTGCCCACAGATACAACTTCTGCAATGGGGCACATTACTGCCTCCCTTTTCTCTCTCCAGAAATTCTGAAGTAATTTTTCTAGTCAAGATCCACTTGAAGTTCTACTATGTGTCAAACATTGGAAATTCATTAAAGTAAATACACTGGCCTTAACACAGTATAAGAAAATTATTAACTGAAAGTGCTTCTGAGCCAATGTATAATTTTATTTGATGTTGATGAGATTTTAGTTTTGATTTAGTGAAACTACTGTGAATTGAAAGCCATAATTTCACCTGAAAATTATTTCCAGTCCTGTGAGTTGTTTCATTCTGATTTTGGATACACGGTTTTGCTCTGTAAACCAGCTGGTCCTGAGCTCACTACATAGCCCAGACTGACCTTGAACACACAGCAATCCTTCTTCCTCAGCCTCTCAAGGGCTGGGATTACAGATGTGCATCACCATACCCATGCTGGAGACTTAGCCCACAGCTTTGTACATGCAAGGAAGGCACTCTAACATCTCAGGTGTGCATTCACCCCACCTGTCCATTGTTTTATTCACCCTCTCAGTGTAGATTATTTTGTAAATGGAGCAGTGATCTTGATTCTTTAGGGTGTTTTTCCCATCTTTTATTTTTCCTCTACTATAGATGTTATTTGCAAGATTAACAAATTAGGTCCTAACCTTAGGTCCAAACATTCTGTTTGGCTGAATCTTGATAAACTTGTGATTATGGCGATCCTCTAAAATCGTTTCAGTAAGCTTAGCTCTTATATCTACTTCTGTAAACTGTAAACTCTATATTGTAGTATTCCAATTTATAACATTTTCTCTATGCTTCATTGAATCAAATGATAATTACTGTTATTTTCTATCTTTAAGACGTATTCATTGCTTCAGTGAAATTTCAAGGTGAAATGACGTGATCAAAAATATGTAGACTATTGTGAAACTGAATCTAAGCTGAGGTTTAAAAACTAATAGGAAAATGACAACAGGGGAGTCAAGGTTTAGTCAAAAGTAAGATTCTGAAAAAAATTCTATTGTTCACATCTACCACATAAAACATAGTAGAGTTTCAAAATATTTTAATGAATCCTTCATATGAGAATTTGGTTAGTTGGATGAGGGATCTTATGTTCTGATGAGGAATCGTTATTTGTATTAATTAAAATACAACATTCAGTTATAACCTTTCAAGCCTCAGTATATACATCTAAAAGTTGAAAAACAGTATTTCCTAAGTTGATAATTAAATGAAATAAAGAAGTTGCTTTGGAAGTGTAAAAGACAGTCAAGACACATATATATTTATACAATTTCCAAGTGCAATGATGCATGTGTGTAATCTGAGCTTTCTGGAAAGCTGAGACAGGAGAATTTCAACTTCTGGTTCATCCTGAACAACTTAGTGAGATTCTGTCTCAAAAGCAAAAATTAAAAATAGGATGTTGGCTTATCACGATGTGAAGGCTCTGGGCTGAATACTCAGTACTACACACACACACACACACACACACACACACACACACCTCACATATATTCACCTCATATACATTCATATAAATATATATATGCATGTTATAAAATACACTTGCTTGTACCATATCCTACAAAGTTACTCACAAACAAATGGAAAAGGATGCTAAGAAAATGTTTGTGATGGAGACGTGGAGACTTGGGCACTTGCTATAGGACGTATTAGTACGTGAGGAAGAACAAGTGTGTATTTATCCTCCATTTCTGCTATAAAATTAAGCTTGGAGTTGAGCAGGAAAACACGGCATTTCTTAGAAAAATCATAAGAATTCATTTCATCTACTCAAAAGTCAGATGCATTTCTAAATATAAGTAATGCAATTGAACTTAAATTTTAAAAGTATTCTTTTCAATATCTATTCAAAACATACAGGTATAAATTTAGCAATATATTCAGGATGTTTAAATCTACAAAACACTGGCGAAAGAATGCAAGAAGATCACAACGTGTAGATATACTATGTTCATGTTAATAGACTAGAAGATTTAATAGTACTAGAATTTTAATGTTCCCCTATTGATGTATAAATTAAACCAATCATTCAATATACCTTTCTCTAAAAGATACTACATAAGCTATTTTGAAAACTTGCTTTAAATATTGAATTGTTACAATCATTTTGGAAAAAAAGTGATGCTAAAGCAAACATAATAATTGATTATAAGTTGTAATACAAAGCTACAATTTTAAACTATGGAGTTTTCCTGAATGTATCGTACAGAAATCAGTAGGACATAAGAAACAGCATAGAGTCAGACCTACACAAACAATTTAATTTTCTGTTTTTGACCAAAGATTAAATACAACTTAGGAAGATAAGGGAAAATTTCATGAATTCTGTGGCAACTATTCTCAAATAACCCAAACACCCTTGACATTTATCATATATGTAATTGGAATAAATTCAACTTTTGCCAATCTAGAAAAAAGACTTGAGAAAATCTGTGGGCTTTTGGGCTAATAAATAGTTCAGAATTACTTATGACAGCAATAATATGATAAATTAAATAATGCTAAGTTGGGCCTCCAGTGAATTTAATGTTTTCTCTGCTAAGTCTTATTTTTAGAAAAAAAAATAAAAATCTGCATACTGGAGTTAAATATCTGTAAGTACAGTATCTTTTAAGTAGTCCTTTATTTTGGAATATCTGAAATAATTGATAACTCAGTCCTAACCAAAGAAGCAATGGCATTAGACCAGAGAAGCCATATGACCTGAAGCAGAAAAAAAAATACAGCTAATAAGACTTGTTCTTAGCATTTTTAAATGCTTAGCATAATTTAGAGAAAGGCAAATGAAAATCTGTTGAAATGACTTAGAAATGATTGTCAATACCCAGCGACAGTAAATGTTAGAGCAAGCCTCAGTCCCTTATTATCGAAATTATACACATCAGAAACTAGTTCATTAGTTTTGTATAAAGTCAAAAGACGGATTTGCTATGCAACTCAGCAATCGCCTTCTTGGGTATTTTCAAGTTAACTGAGACTGTGTACTTTAAATTTTATGGCAGTGAGCTAGTGGGTAGTTCAGTGGTGAGAGTATTAACCTAGCAAGCTTAAGGTCTTGGGTTTGGTATTTAGCACCACATAAACTGGGCATGGTGGCTTGCACCTGATATCTCAGAACTCCTTAGGGTGCAATGGGAGGATTGTCTTGTCTTTTATTGATTTTCTAGCTTAATTCCACTGAGTTAAGATATCAAAATACATAATGTTCAACTTAAAACCACCTATTAAAGGTCCAGCATTTTGGAAATTGTTCCATGCACAAGTGTAACAATCGTTCATCCTGTCATTTTTTCCTTGTGTGCTTCTTCTATTTAAGAAGCCATTACATCAGTATGAATTGTACTGTTTAAATGTTGTTATAAACACTACCAATTTTGCTTGTTTGTTTGCTTTATTTAATGATTGATGGAAACATATCATAAGATATCTCATTTAATCATGGACCGATTTTGCTTAGTGCTTGTGATTTAATATTTTATTTTATACATATTTTGATACTTATTAAAAACATGATGACTTAGAATTGTGACATGCTCCTAATAGATTGACTATTAATTATAAAGTGTTCCCTTTGCAATAAACCATTCGTATTTAAAATGTTGTATATTTATTTTAATTATGTCAAAATCTTTTCTTTTTTAAATTTTCTTTTACCTGTCTGCTATCTGGAGATATATTACTTTCCCAATATTTAGATGGTTTTTAGAAATGTTACACCATCATATTTACAATACTCACACTGAGCTCAAGAATCTAGTCAATATGACTTATTTTAATTTGAAAAGCCTTTATTTTTGTCCTGAGATTACAGCTCTAACTATAATACTAAGTGTATGCATTACTCTGAGCTATGCTCGACATCATTAGTGTGATATTAAAACTCTCACATTTTTGTGAGTTTTTTTTACTTTATTATTACTATTTTTAATGATATAACACGGCTTATGTGTCTTCTGTTGTCCTATTATAAAGCAGCTTAATATTGTTCAGGTTTTTATACCAGTTAGTTCTGTCAGTTATTGAGAGTGAGATGTGAAAATACCTAAGTGTAACAGGGGATATTATACCAATTGTTTCATGATATTTTCAATTTGATTTATAATATTTTAAATTCCATTATTAGACACGTAAACATTTAGGAATGTCCCAATATACTGAAAGCCTCATTAATATAAAATTTTCTTTTTACCCCTGAAAACTTTTTCTCCATATCTGCAATTTTTAATATTAATATAGGGACTGTACCTTTACCATACCTTTCTCTCATGTTTGTATTTTTTAACTAGGAAAAATAAGCTAAGAATGTGTATTATATAGAGTACACTTCTACAAGCAAAACTATTTAAATTTTTCTGTTTATCTGATTTTTTGGCATAATAACGATGTCATTTTAAGTTAAATTTAATTTATAGTGGTGTTTTTACTCTATTTCAACTTAAATATTTTACTACTCAAATGTATCAGAACCTCACGTTAGTACATTATACTTCTTACTTTTTTTGTCGTTGTGGTTCTTTGAGACAGGGTCTCATTCTCTAGCCCTGGCTGGTCTTGGAATCAAGACATTCCGCCTGCTTCAGCCTTGAGTGCTGGAATTGACAGGGGTGTGCCGCCATATCCAGCTTTATGTGGGGCTGGGGACTCGAACCCAAGGCCTTGCACTGCCAGGCAAGCACTTTAACTGCCATGCCATTCCTTCAGCCTCACTTTCTACTTTCTATCTTTTCTTTTATTGATGTGGTTTGAGAATTATAGAAGTTATCGCTTAGTGAGATGAAAGTAATAAATAATTTTATATTAATTTACATAATTGTTATCTTTGTTATTTCACATATTTTCAAATCAGTTGTCTTTTTTTTCCCCTGCAGAGCTTAAAAAAACACTTTGTGTCGATTTGAATCTTCCTTGAGCCTTCGTTTCTGAAGGATACTATTATTGATATGTTCTGTGTATTCAGTTATACCCAGTCCTCATATCCATTGGTTTTGTGTCTGGGATAAACCAGTCATGGATTAAAATACTTGGAAAACGTTTACATCGGGTCTGAACATTTATAGACTTTTTTTGGTCTTTATTCACTAACAGATAGCATGTGAACCCTATTTACATACCGTGTCCATCTGAGATTATTTAAAAGACACAGGATGACGGATGTAAGTTTTGTACAAATACTCTTGTCAGCTTATGTAAGGGACTCGATCATTTGCTAATTTTGGTTACCACAAGGGCTATGGAAGCAGATCTAGCAGCAATCTTCTGTAAGTAGCCAAGGACAGTTGTACTTGGTTTTTGTCCTTATAACCTTTTAAAGATGTTTCTATTTTTCTCTATCTCTCTGCTTTTATTGTTTATGCGATACTCTCCAAGACTCTGTAATTGTGTCTCTGTATATAGCAGATCGCTTGCTCTCTGGATATTTTTAAGATTTCTATGTGTTACAGATTATGTAAAATTTGAAACCAGTACATGATAGTGTCATTTTTCAGGTTATTTTGTTCTTGGGCTTTTGAGTTTCTTAAATCTACAGGCTTATATATTCATTACATTTGGAAATGTTTTGTTTATATACATTTAACACTTTTTTATAGTTTCAAAGTGCGATTAGAGTGTTCTTAGAGTCTTTTTGTTCAGAGCATTGGTTTGTTTTTTTTTATTTATTTCTTTTCTATTTTAGACAGTATGTGTGTCAATGTCTTCAGATCTACTAATCTTTTTCTGGAATATCTAACGTGTTACTGATTGTTTCTACCTTATTTTTTATTTCAACTATTACATATTTTATCTCTAACAGTTCATTTTATCTTTATTATTAAAAACCTTACATATTCTGACTTAAATTTTAATTGTAATAGGATTGTGGAAGGTTTTTTTTTTTTTCAATTGTCTTTACTGATTCTAGTTAGGGTCAGTTTTAATTTATTATTTCTACCTTAAGGGTGAGTCAGAATTTCTTGCTTTTTTCCATGACTGGCAACTTTTGGTTAGATGCCAGCATGACAGAGTTTATCATTTTGTTTCTGAACATTTTAAGTTCTTGTTTTTTTTTTTTTTTTTTTTTTTTTTTTTTTTTTTTTTTTTTTTTTTTTTTTTTTTTTTTTTTTTTTTTTTTTTTTTTTTGGAGGGGGAGGGTTGCTTTTGTATGGAACTATGTTACTGGCAGATCTTTAAACTTTCAGGAGGTGCTGCCCTACGATGTTATCTGCGAAGAGAGAGAGAGCTGAAATTGACTCCAGGCTAGCTGTTTTTCACTCCTGAGGCACTGCCCTTCTGAGGAACTGGTGTCATGCAAATTATACATTTTGCCAACCATTCTTTAGGAACAGGCACCATGCCTAGGGTGGTGGTGTTTTTTACTGTCCCTGTCACCTCGTCTGGTTGTTCTTATTCTGGAATGATGCAATTACCACACGTGCTCGCATGAGCATGCGTCTTCACTCGTGTTGGAGTGGTTCCACTGCGTGGGTGCATTCGGCAGGTACACTGCCCTCAAGTCGTCGGCTGCTTTCGTCTTCCCGGATTCCCAGCTGTCTTCCTGAGCACAGGGTTACTGTCCGGCTCTACCTGTCACCCATTCTCGGAAGGGAGTCTACAAATTCTTTCAAAGCAAACAAACAAACAAACAAACAAAAAATGAAAGTAAGTAGGGACATTGTTTACTCCCTGGTGTTAGGAATGCTCCTTTTCTTTATGTAGAGTGTCTTCAAATCACTTCCTATCATGCGTTTTGCCTTTTGAGTGGAGTAGAGACTAGTTGGAGTGACGATCTATTGCTATTTCTTGACTTGTCAGAACAAAAGTCCAGATGGCAACTTGTGCAGTATTTTGTGATACTATTTGTTAGAGCCACAATGCAATATTTTACTTACTTGGGGAACTCCTATAGGAGCCTTTATGAAGCTGCTTTTTTTTTTTTTTTTTTTTTTTTTTTTTTTTTTTTTTTTTTTTTTTTTTTTTTTTTTTTTTTTTTTGCATAGTATTTGGATGCTTGGCTTTGCTCTTAGAATTCTTGACATTTATCTCCAGTTTTATCTCCATAAATCCTGATAATTGTTAAAGGCATCCTTGAAATTGTCCTTGCCTTTAGGGTAATCCTTGAATATATGCTAGTTTATATTGGAGCTTTTTGTCTTTATATAATTAAAGTTAATTTCATGGCTCTAAGAGTTCTTTAATATTGCGATTTTGTGCTGGACTTCTTTTATACTATTCATTGTACCTCACTCATTTTATACATACACGGTGTGTTTTCTGTACATAAATCTAATTTTATTGCAGTTGAAAAATAAAGCTTAAATTTTAACATTATGCTAAATAACACTAAATGACATCTGACCCTAGCTGCATCGACTTTAAGTTCTATGAAATTGGGAGATTTGTCATTCTGATAAAATATGTACAGTATTGTAAAAATATATAATTTTAAATAACGGTTAAGAAATATGTAAACAAAAATACTTCCTGGGGATTTTGCGTAAAGATGGGAGGCCTGTATCATGTGACAAGCATTTTTAGTGATCTTGCCATTCTCAGAGGAGAAGACAAGTTTAATTCTGAGCTTCTCAAGAGAAAAAAAATATTGGCATTTAATTAACAGCATAAGGCAGAGAAACATAGCTCAAGTGATCTTTATCTTTGATGTTTGCAGTGAATGTTTTCAGAAATAGCTTTCTACAATTTCATGGTTTTTGTGGGATCTCTTTAAGGTAACTTCAGGCACCACATAGATAAGTTACATGCATAATATGGTGTTATTTGTAGGAATTCTTGCTAGGGCATGCAAGGAGCTGGTTTTATATTATTATTCAAATATAAAATGATTATGCTGTGCTATTCATGTAAACACCTCTGGGAGATTACACTTCTCTTCTATGAAAAATACATTTTAACTCATCTACATGAAAATACTATATTCTTCCATGAGCATACACATAACTCTATGAAATCTCCAGAAGTAAATGGAATTGAATATGTAGGTAATTAATAACTTTGCTACTGTGGTGTCCATTTATACTTACATTTAAATATAGAAACAGGAAGTGAGAATCTTTTTTTTTCATAAAATACTGGCGTCTCATGGAACCCATGAAGTATATGAACTTGTCATATACCTGTCTCAGTTTCCAGAATGGCTAGGATTATAGACACATAGCCTTGTACCAGGCCAGATAGTAAAATTTTAAAACAAAATTAGAAAAATGACTATTGCTGACTTGAAAATATATCAGAAAATAGTTTTTTGTAGATCTCTGGTTGGCCAGGCTACAGTTAAAGGCTTAGAGAAACAAAACAAAACAAAACAAAGTAAAATAATTTTATTGAAACTAAAGAGAATTGGGGCATACATAAATACATAAATAAATGATAAGCAGTATTGGATCAATATGTGTAGGTGATTTTTTTTTAAAAAATTGATATATGAGTTGTTAGGATGAAAAAAGAACTTTTTAGTAAAAACAGTAGCTCAGTCAAAGACTATGGTGATACATTATTCAAGGAGCTAAACTGATCATGACTTTACCTATAAAATAGTATTTCTCACAGTGCTTTTTAACTCAGAGTGGCAAGCTTTTTGGTTCATTAAGCTACTTAGAAACTCAAGTTTAGGTTTCTTCTGACTGAGCTCTTCCTTATTTTAATGCTACCATGTGTGAACAGGCCTATTCTGAGTGGTAAGAATCCCAGATAAGCTTTTCACTGACTACCCCTGAAAGTTATCTAGGGCCAGCTCTTATCCAGCACCTTCCTGAAGGCCTAGAAGGGAGTCTTCATGTGCTGATAGTTAGAGAAGTGGGTACCTGTATGGTATCTACCTTAAGTCGGGAAACTGCTTGAACACCATTAAGAAACACAGAAGAAGTGCAGTGTGCTAGAATGTAGAATTGAGGAGAAACTGTCATGAGAGGAGAAGAGAGATAGACATCAACGTTCTCAAGAATTTTTGGAAGCCAAGTGTACTTTGCATCTGTCCTGAGTGTAATGCGAAGTTATTAACTGCAGTAAAATGTTACTATGATTGTCACTTTTGAACGATCAATGTAGACAGTATATGAAAAAAAAATTTGTGTAAAATAAAGAGAAGGGAGACAAAGAAGGCATAGTAGGAAATCCGGTCCTTACGAATCAGGTTGCCGTGACAGAGAGAAGTGGATTCACTGGTAACGTAGTTTCAAGACAAAGGACAAGATGACCCAATGCATTGGTGGTGAGTGAAAGGATGTTTTGATTTCTGTCTTGAGCAGTGGCATAGTGTCCATTTATTGCAATGGAAAAAAAAATACATATGACCAAGTCAAAGGTATCTTTGAAGCATGTTTAATAGGAATTACAGAGAATATTAAGAACATGTGGTAAAAGTACTGTTCCTGATGATGTTACAGGTCATTGAAGATGAAGATACAGAATTTGTAATCTTCAGTATATGAATTCTTTTTAGTTATTGATAGAAAAATTACACAGGAGGGCCTGGGAGGTTATGTAATAGGTGCATTTTCTATATGGGACACAACATATTGTGCTCATAGTCTTTTTCCTAACATTTATTACATTGTTGCATGCCTTTTTGGAAAATAAAGTACACATTTTCATCCTAAGAAACAGCTTGGTGAAGTTTCCAAGGAGTGAGCCTTAAAAATGGCTTGCCCTACTCTCTAATCAATAAGAAACTGTTTTTAAGACAGCTGCTATTTTCTGGTGCAGAATACATCTCAGCATTTCCAGCTGAGTGGTTCTGGAGGCTGCTTCATGATTGCATTTTATGTTACTTATTGAAGGACCCACAATTACTATGCCATCTTTCACAGCAAAAGATGATTCTGCTGACCCACCGTTGGCAAAGCATATGAAGTACGGAATGGGCTTGATGTAGGAGTCTACTTATCTTGCCTGCTCCTTTAGAAACTACCCACATCCTGCTGCAAGGAAGTCTTTCTCGTCTTTATTTACCTATTACCTGGGGCACACTCAAGTCCCAAATTCTGTAGCCTGTCTCCAGATGATCTCTTTTCTCTAGCATTGGTACATTTCTGCAAATAATTATGATCTCAAGATTTCATTTTGATGCGAAAATACGGGAAACATAGATTACTGAGCTAGTATCCATGTTTATCTCCCTATTGGCAATGTACTTAATATCTGACATCCATTTTAAGTTTCCCTTAGTATTTCCTAGAGTCTAGTGTAGTGTGAACATATTGGATTTTTTCAATAGGTTTTATGTTTTCTACATATATGTGTGTATGTTTGTGTATATGTGTATGTGAATGTGTTTGTGCTGTGCTGTGGATGTTTGTGTACACCAGACTAAAGAGGTGAAGGCGTGGAAGAGAACTGATCTCCAAATGTCACAATTCATTTTTGAAAGAAATGATGCAATTTTAGTTATTCAACTAGTTATAGACGTGACTGTCTGCATTTTTGATAATATGACATTTTAGAGAGGTCCTGACAATTATAAGTTAATAGATATAAATGTTGTGAGATCTCTATAGAATTTGAGTAATATTTTGATAAAAAGAAACATTAATAATTGTATATTTTAATATAATTTATTTAAGTTGTCATGTACAGATTTCTGGTACCATATTTAAGAATGCTCTTTATGTATAAGTGGCTCAGTTATCAATCGATTCATTAGTAGTTTATAATACATTAATTCATTTATCAACCATGCTAATTTTGTTTACCACTTGTTTCACTTTTCCATTGTGACTAACTACTAATTTGCTAGTCTTGCACATAATCCTAATTCCTTAACATACACAAATGCTAATCTTTCATGAATTACATTAAAATACTTCTAATTTTTAAATTATTTTCTTAAGTTTTAAAGTATACACACCAGCAAAGGAAGTGAAGGACCTATATAAAGAAAACTACATTATATTGAAGAAAGTAGCAGACAACATCAGAAAATGAAAAGACATTCCCGGTACATGGATAGGCTAAATCAGTATAGTCAAAATGACTATACTGCCAAAACTGATTTAGAGATTCAATGCAATTCTATCAATATACCAACAGTTTTTTCCACCGGACTTGAAAAAGTAATCCTTAAACTTCTATGGAACCCAAGAAGACCTAGAATACCTAAAGTAATCCTGAGTAACAAGACCAAGGCAGGAGGCCTTACAATTCCAGACATCGAGGAATAATATAAAGGAATCGTTGTAAAAGCTATATGGTACTGGCACAAAAACAGACAGATAAACCCGTGGAACAGAACTGAAGGTGCAGAGACAAACCCATGCACCCTCTGCTACCCAATTTTCGATAAAGGATCCAAAAGCACATACTGGAAAGAGAATAGTCTCTTCAACAAGTGGGGCTGGGAAAATGGGACATCCCCAGGCAGAAGAATGAATATAGATGCACACCTGTCACCATGCACCAAAATCAAATCAAAGTGGATCAAAGGTCTAGATATTAAAACTGAAACACTGAAACTTCTGGAATGAAACTTAGGCACATATCTAAAACACAATGGTGTAGGCAAGGTCCTTCTCACAACATGAAAAACAGAAGAAAGAGCCCCTGGAATGAACAAACGGGATTATGTCAAATTAAAAATTTCTACACTGCAAAGGAAATTATCAAGTGTAAAAAGAAAACTGAGGGATTGGGAAAAAAAAAATACCACAAATACTTCGAATAGGAAACTCATAACCAGAATATGCAGGAAACCAAAGAAAAGTAAGCCCGTCAAAACCAAAGATTCAGTTGAAAAATGGGCAATAGAAATGAACAGGCAGTTCTCAGATGAAGAAATTCAAATCACCGATACATACATGTAAAGATGTTCAATATCTTTAGCCTTTAGAGAAATGCAAATCAGAACATCACGAAAAACCGTCGAACCCCGGAGAGAAGGGCGTGAATTAAGAAGGCAGAGAGGAATCGGTGGTGGCCAGGCCGCGCCGATGGTGGGAGTGTAAACCGGTACAACCGCCATGCACAGCGGTACAGAACTCTCTCAAAATACTGAAAATAAATACCCCCTTTATCCAGCCATATCTCCTCTGGAAATTTTTCCGAAAGAGTTAAAAAAATACATAGAGATAAAAGTTTACCCATGTTCATAGCAGCACAACTAACAATAGCTAAAATGTGGAGAACACCAAAATGATACATGAATTGTGTTATTTATACATAATGGAATACTACTCATCTATAAAAACAGACAGGTTGGAGGCTTTTGCAGGCAAATGGAGGCAACTTTAGGTCATCATGCTCAGTGAAGTGAGTCAGAAGCACAAGGTGAAATGTCAAATGGTTTCTCTGATATGAGAAACCCAGATCACAATTATCTCATGGAACTTAACGTGGGAAACTAGAGGAACTGAAGGGAAGGGAAGGGAATGGGAGGGTCGAAAAGAGAGAGGGGAAGGATTTGAAACTTTGCCACGATATGGATGTGCACAAAATATTCAAGGTCAGTGTAAACTTTATATTGTACTTACACATATCAATAAAATTGGAAAAAAGAAAAAAGTACACACACGCATATTTTGTATAGTGTATTAAAATCTATTGACAGTTAAACAATCAAGAAATAATATTTTCTTAGAATTGATTAAACTCAGATACTGTCAAAATTGTTCAAATATTTTATTAGAGATTTCTAAATACAAGAAAAATAGAAATTGTTGCTGTATATGTAAGTTTCAATAATCTTAGTTTTGAAAATAAATTAAAAATTATTTTCAAATTAAGTTCTTCAGACTAATAAAATTTTAAATTTATCATAAATTTATCAACATTGTTGATTTTTAAATTTACCTTTTGTGTTTCTTATGGTAGTTTACATTTTGTTATAAATACTGTATTTAAAAATGAATCAAATTTTAAAACATGCATTACAAAATATAGCATCATTTTGTACCATCTTGTAAAACTTTGTGTTGTAAACTTGGGTTCTATCATTAAAGAACTTATTTTTGTGAAATTTTACTTTGTACTAGATATTTTTGTATTTTGTTTACACAATTTTTTTTGTAAATTTGAATTTTTACAGTTATTTATGTTACATTTACTGTGTATTAGGTTGCTTTTATCTGTTGTCTTATAAGTAGAATTTTATTCTGTTTAAATTTCACTATTTTGTTTATTTAATAGCAGAAAACATATAAACCTATAAATCTAAAAGTACTTTGACTAAATTTCATGTAATTGGAATTTTTAGTTTCATATTTGTATATATGTAGATATTTTAAAATAATGTTTAAAATGATGTTTTGAAGATAGTGCTTTTGGTGAATTTGTCTCTTTCTAAGAGATAGTATTACATAAAAATATGCAAACTTTTCATTATAATAATTTTTCACCAGCTCACCATTGTCTGTTGTATTCATTTGACATATGCAAATTTTAAAAAGTCTCATTGTAGAGGTGAACATATTTTGGTGAACTGAAATTGAACAATTTTGCAAAATTTACCAGTAATGTACCAGTAATGTGTGAAGATTTTTTATTATTAATACATGTCATGGCTTGGATCTGAGGTGTTCTCAAGAAGTCTCACGTTCCTGTGAATACTATGAGAAGTGGGACATGGATGGAAGGGGCCAATCTTGGGGTTCGCTCTGGTTCCTCCCTTCCACCCAAACTGGTCTCAGTTCTGCCACAGTGTTTCTGGGCTCTGGCTTTGGCCCTAGATGCAGCCTCACACTGAGATACCACCATTTTCTCGCTGCCTGGTCATGGATAGACTGTGGCTTTCGGAAACTATAAGCTAAAATACATCTTTCCTCCCTAAAGTTCTTCATGTCTGGTATTGAGTCACAGTAATGAGAAAAATAACAAAGACAGTGCATAAAACTACATAGTCCAAAGAATTTTATTTTAGCATTTTTTTTTGTATTCCTACCACATAATTTGATCATTTCCACATCCTCAATTCCTCCTTTCCTCATTTTCTCCAGTGTTTCTGGGATTTTATGATCAACAGTTTGCATTTTTAAAAAATAATATTCTCTCTTGGAAAGAGACAAATTTGCTGAAACTTATGTTATCTTTTTAGTTTTAAATTTACTTAAGCATTTGCTTATTTCATTATTGCTTCTTTTAGGTTTTGTAGAATTCAAAGTTAGTGAATTTTCAGAGTACTGTTCAGGCAATTCTTGCCACCTAAAAGGTGTTCTAACATACATCAGCATTGGGTCTTATCTTAAATTTTATATACATTGAGTGCTCTTTTGTGACTGACTTCTTTAGACAACATCATTTGATATTTTTACATGCGGTTGCATGTTACTGCAGTTTATTTTTGTTAAGTCTAATTTTATGATAATAATGTTGTTTTTCTATTTCCCTGCAATGGATAGTTAGATCATTTATCAACTTACAGTTTTGTAAATAAAGTCAGCTTATGTGTTTTCATTTTCCTACCTATGAGTAGAATTAACAAGTCTACTTTTAACTTTCGTAAACAAACAAAAGGCACCGCTGGGCTGATTCCCCTATGATTTTAACATTAGGTCTTAAATCAAAAATAACAGGAGGTGTTATTCCTAGTGGATATTAATTGACATCTTACTGCAAAATTTTTCGGATATCTAACGATGCCAATTTCCTTTTGATAAATTCTTGGTCTCTACACCTTTGCCTTTTATTGTAATGTACACAAGAGTTGTGTGGATTGAGATTTTATGTTCTATGAGTGTTAGTATGTATAAATGTATTTTGAGGAAAGTTCTTCATGGAACACTCTTTACTCTCAATCTCTAAAGTGCAATTTCATTTTCAAATGACTTATTTTGAAAATCAGGCATAATTAATTTCATCATATCTTTTCTTTCGTGTGTGTTTTTTACTACAGAAAATTTCTATGTATTTCAATGTTACATAGTAGCCATCTAAACTTTGATCAAGCGGTTTAGGCTTCAATTTTAGCATTTATGGAATACATACGATTGGGTTCAAGTTAGTGTTCATGTGTGCTGCCCGTAAAGGATTGAGTTAGTTACTTTTAATTCCAGATAGACACAATTTTCCCAGCATCCTTTGTTAGAAGGTTTTAGTCCTCCTGTGGATGCTTAAACAGTTTTGTCAAAGTCAGCACATTTTAAGGAAATAAACGCTTGTATACTATTGCAAATCTATAGTTGAGAATAATTGTTTTCATTAAATACGTGGTTTTGAAAAACCATTTCTTTATGATATCTTTGACATGTTTTGAATAATATCCCACTTTCTTTCTTATACTGAGAGTTTCTAGTTTTCATCTTCTGTGTCCTTCCTTCTAATTTTATCAATTTTCTTTATGTCAGAAGTTAATGTTGAAATTTTTTAGTTTTCTCAATGTTCAGAATAATTGATATGTTCTCTGTATCTTTTTTTTTTCCTACTTAGTTGGGCTTACTTGTGACCTTTTATCTAGGTTTCTTATTTACAATTTTAAATTGTTAGACCTGCTTCCCTTCTCATGACATCATTAAAGTTACAAACTTTTGATTATTGCTTTAGTTACACCTATGAAATGGTTGCTTTGTGTTTTATTATTATTATTTAAGTTGAAGTATTTGTGTATTTCCATTTCAACTTCTTTTAGCTCTTTGTGTGTATGTGTTAACACGTGTGTGTATGTGCATATAAGTATGTGTGTACATTTGATGCTGGAAATCAAACTCAAAGCCTTGCGCACACTGTGTAAGTGTCCTACCACTGGGCCACATTCTCAGGGCTCTATGCTTTCTTATTGCTGTCAAAAATATTGTTTATCATATGTGTCCTAGCAATTTATTTAATCTTATTCATTAAAATGATAAAATAATTACTATCTGCACATTATCTTATGTTTTATAGCTTTATGAAATTAAATAACTCCTAAACCTGCAAATTAGATAAAGTTTATAATGCCATAAACTTTGTTTTAAAAATAATAGAGATTGGTCCGTCTTGGGCTAGTGATTGTCTTTCTTTCCTATTTCTCCTCCTTGCATTTTTCCTCACGATCTTTCCATAGCAGGCAGTCGTGCGCTAGTCTTTGCTGTCTGTGGCACTTTTTCCCTCTGTTTAATGTTAACACCCCCAAGTTTTAACAAGAATTCTCGAGGAAATACATTCGAACTGTAATTGTTCTTATTGTGAATCTTCAGTATGGATATCTTTCTCTTTAACAGAGAATTTACAAAGACTTTGGTAGTCTTCAACAAACTTAAGCCACAAAAAATTGTGAATTTGTTTGTAGTGGCATACATACTTCCTAGTGTCATTTCATGTTCTTATAACTAGTACCTAAAATCAAGGTATGTCACAGTTCTAGTTGGAAATCAGTGACTAGGGACATGAATATTCGAAATTAACGAACTATAGACTTTTCCCTATCAGTGTATAGAATGCGTACATTTTTAAGTTTTTAAAATTATTTTTGATTCTAATGTAAAGATTCACTTAAGGTAATTGGAACAAAGCTATTTGGTCCAACCAATTATCAAATGTGCATGCATTCTACGAGAGAATCTGACGGTTTGAAGAACACAAAGCACATTGATCATTGGTTTAACCCTCGGTGTAGTGACAATAAAAGTCGGGCAGGTATTTTATATTGTGCTCATCTCTCCCTATCTATTACTTTTTCATAAATGAATAAGTTACATTCAATAGGAGAGGAGTGGATTGGCCTTAACTTTTCTATATTAATAGCCCAAGAGCATGTAATTTGTGCCTGCCCAATAACAGTATTGGATCTCATTGGCTTCAGTAACTTGTACTTCAAGGCCAGAAGCCTGAATGGCTTTAGTTTCACATATATAAAAGTTTCTATGTGTCAAGTTTCGATAACATAGAAGCATGAACCACAAGGTGCCAGTGAAAACTTTGTCAATATTCAGGAGAAAGCCTGCCTGTGACTATGCCTTAGTTTTGGAATGCAGTGCTGCTGTTTAGAGACAGAGGGGGGAGAAGGAGGTGTTAGCTCTAATGATACTGGATCTAGACATATCTCTGAATAACTTAATTATATAAGCAATAAAGGCATGTCAAGTATTTTCATAAGTGATCATACAGTAAATATTTAAGCTTTTGAGGGCTAAAAGATCTCTGTCTCAGTTACTAAAACCAGCTTTTGTAGTGCAAAGAGCTATCGATTGCAAAGCTACTATATAAAGGAATGAATGTGAAATGTATGATAAAACTTTATTGATAAAAATAGGAAGAGACCTCATGCCACGGTCTGTTAACTATTGCTATAAGGTAATAAGTGTTATCTTGTTTCTTTCTTTTCCCAGAAATTCATGTATGTCATTTGCTGTCATCAGAAGCTTAACTAGAGAAAAAAAATTCTGTGACTTGCTCTGGAAAGTGTATCTTATCCTTCGTAATCACTTGGACTGTATTTCCTGTTGCAAACCTTCCTCTTCTTCAGGTAAATGCAGTTATTATAATGGGTATAGGAGAAAAGCAATACTGGGGCTCTGGGAGACAGGAATAGTCGGTCTTGCAGTGGACAAAAGCTGCTTTGTTCTCTTCTGTATTTCCTGGGCTTCTCGGGGATCCATTTCCTCCCCACTATGTTTCCAGGGAACTAGGCTGCTTCGCGGAGCGGAGGGAGCAAGGGCACAGCCTCCTATTATTTTCTCAATCCAGTTCAACTTTCTTTATATTTAATGCCAAATCTTTTCAGATAACAGCAAAAGATTTTCTGTCACTTGAAGGGGGAGGGAGCAGTGAATTTCAATGTTTTTTGTCTTCCTTCCTGAAAAGTATTTCAGCAGAAAACGTAAAGTGCCTGTAGTTAGAGCTGCTGGACCAATCCTATTCCAGACTGGACATTGTTCAACAGAATGAAACAACCACACTACGGGGCCATTGGGCATTTATTTTAGTCTAAAGTTGAGGAAAATAAAAGAGGATGAAAAGACTGACTCTGGCAGTAATTAAACATTCCCAGAAGCCTATGGGCTTCCCAAACTCACAGCGAACATATTAGAAAGGGTCTGCCTCAGAGACAGGTGCCAGGCCTAGTAATTCAGGAGCGCATGTATCATCTCAACCTGGGAAATGAAAATAAAAGAAGAAACATTAATCAGAACTCTAATCAGTGAGTGATACAATAAGGTTGATCTCACCTTATTCAGTTAGAAAAGCTCGCATTGAAGCAATATCCAAGTAGTCGCCATTTCCATACTGATTATATCAGGAAAAATGAGGGTAATGATTCAGATTTGGCAGCTGTGGTGTTCTCTTGTAAGAGAAACTAATAAAGGGACACTAAATCTTGATATACTTATCACATTTGGGCTGTCAGGAGTATATAATCTTCTCCAAAGTTTCCTGGATTTGTTCAGTGCACCATATTTCATCAGAACAGTCCCTCACCACACCTTTTCGAGTATCACCTAAAGGAGCAAAATGATATATTCACAAAAAGAGTGAAATTTCCTTACTTTGCAAGAAATACATTTATTACACAATTTTAAAACACACATACATATGCTTTGTATAAGCAGTGATATTTCAATTTACATTATTGGGGGACAAAATAAATTTACAACTGAGGAGATATTGAAACATATTTTACTTGTAAAAGTGTATATTTTTAACTCAATATTCATTGGCAATGATTCTCTGACACTAATGTAACAGAGTAGAAGCTTGACATGGTGATCTACTCCTGTAATCTCAGCATGCTGAGGGGTGAGACAGCAGGATTGGGGAAGTTGGACACTTAGCAAGACTCAGTCTCAAGCTAAATAATTAAAAGAAACAAAGTTTAGTAATGTATGCAAAGACCCTGAGTTCAATTCCCAGTATTAAAAAATAAAAGACAGAAAGAAAGTAGACAAGGTGAACAGATACTGTCGTAGTTGCTCATTACTGGGACACAATGCCCAACATCTACAACTTAGTGGAGAAAAAAATTTATTTTAGCTCACAGCTTCAGAGATCTCAGTCCAATCGTGAACAGATATGGTGGAAGCAGGAGGAAACGCGGCTCACAGCATCACACACAGGAAGGGGAGTCATTGAGAAACAGCCCAGCTGGGGCACAGCTGTCCAAGTCCCCTTGATCCACCCGTTCTGGATCAAGGCCCAGTGTTCTGCTTCTTCTGTCTCGTCTCCACCTCTCACTAGCACAAGGTCCTACAGGCATTCCACTACGTCCAAATCTGTGGTGCTTCTGGGGGCATTCTAGATTCAAACCAGAACAGAGAGAGAAGATAATTCACACCTACAGCAGAATAGAAAATCACAGCACCAAATGTGTCTGTTTTTGTATGTACATGTGTGGTGAAAACAAATATATCTGTGGCCATGATTGAAGTAGACAAATACAGGAAGCATTACATTTTGCTGTGTGTTGTCTCTGCCTGGTGCGGTGTGGATGAGGCTGACCATCATGAGCAAGTACAGGTATTATTGTCATTGTTGACGCAATTGAGGTGTGACTGACTGGGCTAATGGTCAACTTATCTGATACTGCAGACAGAGTAGAGTAACTAATTATATTTTCTATGTCATTGCTCCTTCGCCTGATTCAGGACATCTTCTTGATACAGAGACTCTCAATGTACAGAATTTAAGAGCTGCTTGAGTTGCTTTATCTTTAATTCCTTGATCCACTGCAAAATAGTTTATTAGAGGCTCTAGACATCTTGTGCTACACCATCTCTTGGTGCTAGCAGTCACCACCTAACCTCCCTCAGCAGCATCCTTGTTGGGTCCCTTTCAAGCATTTCTATGACCTTCTGAATGAGGGATGTATGGAGAATTTGGAAATAGCCTCAAGAAATTTAATATTCTCACACCAATAATTTAAAAAATGGCAATTAATATTGAATTCAGGTTTTATCATCTGAGAGGGGAAAAAGTTCTCTATATATGTGTTTCATTTGACTTTTACAAACCAAGTTAGACACTTGGTGAAATTCTATGCACATATATGATGGCTTTCTATGACTTCTTTAGGAATTCCATTGAAATCATAAACTTCACTCCATCAACTCAGCTTCAGTGGCCACACTCTTATTTTCCAGGTGTGCCACTAACTATATTAGAGTCCTCGAAAAGTTTATTTTTATTTGTCAAAAAGCAATCTTCTTACAAATATTTAACTGTTTATTTCAGGACCAACCTAGCTACAGAGCAAGATCTTGTCTCAAAAATAATATTGAATTCCATTAATTCCATTAAAATGATTCAGTAAGTATCTGTTGAGTTAAAATATGTTTTTATAATATAGCAAAAATAATCATATCTCAAAAGGTCAAATATATAAACAATTATGATGTCCACTTTTATTACTGTGAAAGACAATCTAGTTCTGTGCCCAAATTTTCCTACAAATATTTTTATGCAATGGAGTGGCTTTACCAACAGGGTTAGTTTCAAATTCATTGAGGTTTGATCTCTCTTTTTTATAACAATGCACCTTATATCTGTGATATAAAGACCTATAGAAAGACCCACTACATGTCTAAGGAAAGGGTTTTCACATATAATTTTGTTGTTAACTTATTTATTCTAGATCATAAAATTATACAAGGTATGGACAATTTTAAGTAGAAGGTGTTTAATGAGTGGCAATAGAGCTATGTGAGAGTTTGTGTTTCTGGTGCCTAGTCCTAGTAGCTGTTCCCATGGCATCCTATTCTATGGTCCCTACTGTGGTGGTAACAACCTCAACAGTGCCAAACAGAAAGCAAACCCAGCCCACTCCTCTGATGTAGACAGGACATACAGATCGCTGATGTCTATTATTTTCACTATTATCAATGTTGACTAGCCTGCACAGTCAGTCTGAGTTAGGTAAATCCTTCCCGCATCTTGCTTCTCAAGCAACCGTAAGAACTGATGATGTTCACTCTTTCCAGAGAAAATAGAAATGAGGAGAAGATGCTATCTAGCATGCTCAGAGTGGCAGGTGCTACGTGTGTGTTTGTGCATTTGAGTGTCTGCTAAGTGTTTAAATAGACTTTGTGAAAACCACGATGACAAAATCCTTAAGGTTTTAACCTAGAAATGAAAGCTTAAAAGAAAATAAAACGGGTGTTCTTGGGAGATGGAGCCACTCGTTGAGTTTTTCTTAGAGATCTGGGTAGAAGACCAGGTAGGCAGACATGTGCTAACGACTCTGAAATTTTAGCCCCACGTCAACACATTGTAATCTCTATAGTTTAAATAAGTATTTTGGAAATAAAAATTTAGCACATGTTATAGAAGAGAGGGCCATTTGACCCCTGCTCCTGTTATCAACCACAAATATTAACGAGACAATAAAGATGTAAGTGTTTATATAACATTTTTATATTAATGTTATTTGACATCTGTACTCATTGAACTTATCTCTAAAATATGGCATCTTTTCTCATAGTCAACACACAGGCAGAAATTACATATTTCAGAAATATTGGAACAATGACATATGTCAGGAACAAATAATATTGGAACATTGATCTCCTTTTTAAGTCATTTTAAATATCTTTTTTTCTTTACTCCTTGCAGCATTCCTGAGATTGTATTTATGTATGATGAGCAGTTTTCCTTGCATTTGACACAGAAGTAAAAGAAATTTATTTGGAAACTCCCTCAGGAACCGAGATTAACACTAACCTGAGAGTTGACTGTATTTTACACCAAAATTTCCTTGCATAGTTACAATTCACCTAATTTTTTCTGCTTTCTAAATTGGCCTGTTGCATTTTAAGGCATAGATTTGAGGAGCCTGTTGTTTTTAATACAATTTTGTTTTGTTTGATACTTATGTGTTTAATCATTATTGCTGCTGGCTATTGCTCCTTTTCATGTATTTTAATACTTTAATCAATGGGAATTTTATTGGTACTTGTGCCCTGAGGCTATTCAAAGTAGAGGGTGCAATTTTATAAATATACAATTGAAATAAAGAAAAATAAAACAGATGGGCATAGAGACCACGTGGGTAATAAAGTGGCAAAGTCCTGCAGGATCCAGACGAAAGGGCCAGGCTCTTTGCTGATGAGCAATTACATCAGAATCTCAGTGTTTAGGAAGTTACATCAGCATCTGTTCACTATATTTTTCAGCTAAAATTTCAGTTTCCTTATTCAAATTCCCTATGAGGCATTCGCTTAAATAGTCCTAATGTATTGACTGTCTGACTCATATTGGAAATATAAGTTATATGTTCTGTTTTTGCTCTTGATTATACTGATTTGAGTGCCCAACTTTCAAGTTAGAATATATATTTCCTCTACTTATTTCATATGTAAATATATGCTGAGGGCAGATGTCATATTCTATGATTCTTCTACACATTTCTCAGGAAGGAATGCAGCTCAACTCCTGTAACTATGAAAATTATCTGTGGGATAACTGGAAACATGTATAAACAAAAAAATCAAAAGCTTAAATTAATTGCCATGGAATTTACATTTTTTCATTAAAGTATTTGAATTTAATTTCATATAATCTTATTCTAATAATAATAATAACCCAAAATTACAATTATCACCATTTGATCTATTGCCATAGGATTGTGGACTCAAGAGACACTGCAAAAACAAATCTCAAAACTTTTAATATATCAAATGCTGAAATGTATCTAGATAATATTATTATCTGCTTGCCTATATGTAAAAATTGTAGGAGCAACCATCAGATTTCTAGGTTTTGCTTTATTTTTTTTTTTCCCATTGCAAGAAGAGACTTACTGGTCTTTTGATAGTCTTCAATGGTAGGGATTGGCTGATTTCCTCATAATGATTGAATGGATGGATGTGGACACGTAAAACCTTTAATGGAGCTGACCTTCTGATGAAGAAGGAAGTTTCCACCCTTTCACAATCGTGCTGAAAGTTGCATTTCTTTTAATGACTCCACTTAGAGCAGCAGGAAGCAAAGTGATCATCACCAGCAGGTACTTAGACAAGAGTGAGAGGTTGGATGTGGACTGCTCTATTAGCACATCCCCATCTACACAGGGCTTCCTGGAGTTTAAGTGCCCATTGCTGCAGAAGCCAGGATCTCATCTGCGAGTGTATAGCAAAGCTCCCAGTTCTGTTTAATGAGAGGAACTGCATCGAGGAGACATCCTTAAATAGATAAAACATCCATGGCACCTAATGGACAATTAGTTAACTTCATTCTTTAGAGTTTTTAAGCATCTGATAAATGGAGAAATAGGGAAAAAAGTCTTTGCGTGGTACAGTGAAGAGCTTAAAAAGCAAGTGTAATAGGGAATGTCTTTTCAGTTTGAAATGCTTCAATATTATTCTGTTTCAAAGGAAAGCAATGAGTGGCCCTATGCCGTTACCTTTATTTTCCCTTCGTTTTAAGTTGTGAGGGCTGTGGTCAGCGTCGTTCCACGTGGTAAGAACATATGTTGGACCAGTTTTCCGAAATGCATGTTGAAATTAGGAAAATTCAGTAAAATTACATTCAGTAAAACCCAATCTGGAGTGGATCTTAAGGTCACCATTCAATTTTGTTATTCAACAGATGGTGAAACTGAGGTCCAATGAAGATAAGTGATTTTTCTTTAGGAAAATAAGTTCTAAAATCTAGATTGGACAGAATTTTAGGTTTAGGGTTTTTCTTCCATTGCATTGTTTAATTAAGGGCAAGGGAAGGCGAAAATATTAAAAGTATTCTAAATTTACCTTATCTAAACTAATATAAATTATTTTAAGGTAAAATATTAATAATATGGTCGTTTTATTTTCTTCCTATTGGATCCATTACCTCAGAAGGCTATGAGAAAATGTATAGTGGCTATTTTTTTCTAAGGTAATTTAGATCAAGATGGGAGAGAAAGATTTTCACACAAACCAATAGAGTACAATGTATGAAGAGGAACCAAAATGTATAACATGAAGAACAAGGAAAGAAGGCAGTGATCGTGCCCCACAGGGAAAAATGGACAAGGCAAGACTGCTCCTTCTAAAGGGCCAGTCAGCACCTGGGTACAAAGAAGTGTAGGATGCCCGCCATTGTTTGCAGATTTGGAACTTGTGGCGGTATGATTGTTAATGAGATGCTTTAGAAGTAGAAAAAATGTTTTAAATCGCTTCCATTTGTTTGGAGGAGAACAGTAAAGATGATATTCTTTTTGGGGAATTAAGATTTAATTTACTCAGCACAACACCGAGTACAAGTGGAGCCCATTAGTTCACACCAATAACGGTGACACTAACAACACAATTGTTTCATTTCTTATGTTCTAGAGTGCTTCACATGACCCCACGAGTTGAGGACACTTCTTTTTGTGTCATGAGGTGATTAGGAAAAGGAGAAAAGCAGAGTAATTCCAAGAGCAGGTGACTTCAAAACCACAGGACTCTAAGTGGTACAGTATACGCAGAAAATCCACAAATGTTAAAAAGCCTATATGATATTTAAAAAGCTAACATTAAAATAAAAACTGCCCCTCATCATTTTGCTATTCTTTTATTCAGTATTAACAAGACAGTTTCCAATAAGAATCTAATTTTCCGCAAGATATTCGGACTCTACTGCTTCATTCTATTACTGTTTTCTTTCAGGTCCGTCCCAGAGATGCTGCTCCTCAATCTGGAGATGTGAATACGCCCTGAAGAACAGTGTCTGTCATGAAAAAGTCGCCTTTTTTTGATATGTGATGTACTGTATAGTCAGTCACAGCATTTCCCTATCCTTTCAATGACAGCTCATGTAAGATAAACTCACCATGTTAAGATAAATGGCAACTTTTTAAATGAAAAGCACTGTGTGCGAGCTGCTTGGTTAGGCCACAGTTCCTCAAAGTGTGTCTCATACCTTGTTCTCTAATAGCAAAACCAATGACCTATTCTTCAGAGGATTTTTTTTTTTTTCAGTTCTGTAACCTCCGTGATTTACAAAGCCCTTTCCCTCCTATTTTAATATCTTCACAGAATGAGACCTTGAGTGACCCTGTAACTTTAACAACTTGTAACAATTTGCCAGGATGTATTTACTTTTGAACCCATAGATACATTTCTCCATTATCTTGAAAATCTTATTTGTGTAATACTGCCAAAGTGGCATGAGTGGCTTTTATTTATTTGGATTGCTTTCCTCTGCCTAAACATTCTGTATAAAGGGGTAGGCCTTGGGTCTAGAACTGCTAAAGCCTAACAGCTTGGGTCTAACAGCTTCTAGTGCCTGCACTATAACTAGCTACATGGAATTTTCCAAAAGTCTCTGCCCCTCTATCTGTCTGATGGGAATGTGGTGCTCACCAGTGGGATACATCTGGTTCTAATAACACAACTATGCAGGCTAACTACTGAGCACACAGAGTTATCTATTTTACTTCATTCTCATTGCTGCTGAGATATGTATATACATATAGTATATTACATATTTCATATAATATCTGTATATAATGTATATTACAGAGTTATTTTTAGTCCCAATAAAATAACACATAATATTTGAATTAAAAATGACTATATCAGGGGGCCTAGTAACTAATTTGGAAAGTTTTTATACTGAAATCTTAACAAAAATTGGTCAGTGTACACATGCAGTTGTTTTACATCTAACCATCAAATATTATCAATTCTAAATTCAAAAATATGTTTACTCCCAACAGACAAGTGAAGGAAACAAAATATAATATTTCCTATAAATTTCACAAGGCGTATTGTCATCACTGTGAGCATAAATATCAAGATTCACATTATTAAATTGAGATGGACAAGATATAATGAAATGATACAATTTGAGCTGAACCAAACACCTGGATCTAAACTTATTTTTAAATAATTTATTATATTGCTACAGAGGTGTCTCTTCTTGCTTTTTGTCATTTTTTTAACAAAAATGTTAATGTATCAAGTTGGAAAACGACTGTATGTACCATGCCATTTAATTCATGCTTTCAATTAGGTCAACTCTCGCAATTCTTGTTTTACCATTCTTATGAGTTTATAACTAATTAGTGAATAGGAATGTTATTCACAAATAATTTACTAAACAATATCACAGAAAACTAACCTGGGTATTGGGAATTCAACCTTCATCAAGAAAAAAAATCTCTGCCATAATATTAAATATCATTAGAATGGATTTGTTGGGATGGCCAATAATGAATGCTATGGGTTTAGAGAGAAGCAAATTCTTTGTATGCCTATTCCTTTGGTTAAAATTTTTTACCTTCCAAATGACAGAAGCTGTTTTAGTGGTTGTATATACGCCTGCAACCTCAAAAAATAACTTCCTTTATAAATACTAAATGAAATAGGGAAATTTTAAAATGTTTCCCCTCCCAACACTGTAAGCCTCCTTAGGTGCTCTTACGATTACAGAAACAACAAAAAGCCTTGACTATATTTTCAGAAGTGGTGTTTTCTTTAAGACCACAATTTCTAGGTGTAAACCTGTTTACATTTATCTACTTATATACATTCAATAAGTACAGTTTTGTTTGTCAGTTATTTCTCCAAAAATCTGCTGAGTAACTAAAAATCAAACACCTATGTTTTTTGAGATAAAAAGAAGAAGGCAGACTAATCTCAGAGTTTTATTTATTTCCACTTGCTTTATTATAATTTATTAAAGGAGAGTAAGAGAGTTTTAAAATTCTCTTTTTAGAATTGGATATGTTTATCTCATTTCACAGGCAGAATCTGACCTTGAGTTTGAGTGATCATAATAAAGAAAATGGTACCATGTGTACCCCTTTTATCACTGATGCCAGAGGCTTAAACAAATGAGACACCTGACAGGTGCTGAAAGCATCAGGTGGACGCAAGCAGTGTTGTACACAAGCAATACCTGTTAATTATTATTTGAATTAAACTCTCCTTTCTTTAAGGTGGGAAGCCAAGAGTTAAGAAGTGACTTAAGGCCATCTTTAAATTTTGTACTTGAATTTCTTATAAAATTCACATTCCTAGCCCTTTCCCGAAGAACTTGCATTCTAACAAAAACTCAAATGGCTGCACTTAGCAACCTTTTGATTATTAAATAATTTATAGTCTAAAATTCAAAATACTTCCCTCTAGACAGAAAGGAGTGACCAGACATGGAAAAGCTGAAAGGCCAAGTATCTTTGAAGTAAGTTCCAACATATCCACCTACAATCCACAAGTTGTACCCTATCAAGGCAACTTATGAAACCCACATATTTGAGACAAATGTACATATTTACACAAATATTTATATACGAATGTGTGTATATACAAATTCAAACTCCTAGTTATGCATGTATTGTATTTCAGCTCTCTCATAATGGGATAGTTCTGAAAAACAAGGGAGAATAGCTCGAAGCCAAAGTTAAAGATGTCATCATCTTGACCAACTGACCAATATATTTACCAGTGTGTATTGTTTGGCACTTTTATTAATGGGTTAAAATTCAAGTACAAAATTTAAAGATAGTCTAGAGCCACACTGAAAATGTCAATTCTTAAGTTTGCCATCATAAAGAATGGAGAGTTTAATTCAAATAGTTCACCCAATCATAAACTTGGTAAATGACAACATTTTACACTGACTATAGACAAAACAGAATTTTAACGAATGAACATTTGAAAATACAATGTTTCTAATTTTTATTTAGTCTTTCTTTTTTTCAATCTCTCCTTTTCTTTCTCTTTCTTCTTTATATTTTTCTTTTGGAGGAGAATATGCAGTTCCGTCCTGCCTCACAGACACTGTCTAAGCCACAGAGCTGCGTTCTGCCCCGGCTCACATTCGCTGTTGACATTATCAAAGCATCTACATATATTTCACTTTTTCTCTGTGATGCAATGGTAAAGGATTAAACCACTCATTCTTTTCTATTGAGAATATTGTGAGAATGGAGCAAGATCTATAGATTCTTTCCAAAATAAGCCATACATAAAAAAAAAAAAAACCTGGATTATTTTGCAAAGCCCCCCACCCCCTCCCCTGAGTAAAAACTTCCTTTCTAGAACACAGCCCGCTAAGTCATTCTACGACTTTGGATGCGGTGAGAGGAGCACAGTGGGGCAGGCAAGGAAAGAGATGTTCACGTTCTCATACAGTTAATGTAAATCCGTTCCACTTCACTCATAGGCAGAGCAAAAAGACACCTTCCATAAACCTTAGGTGCTGCCGAAAAGCTGGACTGGAAGATCAGAGATCGGACTCACATTGATTTATGGATCTTGTTGTACCTTGGCCTGGTCAAATGTGAATTGGTTCTTCATCTTGGAAACTACAATAGATGCCTCTGATTGTATTTGGTAGTTATTCCTAGAGCACGGAGCATGACTGGGATTAGCTTTGATCAATGAAGGGGCGGCTCCCTGGTTTAGCTAACACACAAGCTTCAGTGGCTCTTGAGTCACTGCTATCTGCAGCAAGCTCATGGGATGTTTTCTTTCCATATTTGTTTCATTAAGAAGGATTCAAATCCAGAAATAAAATTCTGAGCATCACATACTATTTGAAACTAGAAGATAAGCATGGAACTTTCCCTGTGCATACAGAATTCACCACGTGATACCATCGGACTGCAGTTTACTAGAGTTTACTGAGTTTACTAGACTATCACTAATTTATTTTTTTAATTACTTGTAGCCACCAGAAAAAAAGTCAAAGAGAAAATTATCTTTTTATCGTAATTTATTTAAATTACCAGAAGGCAGAAGCTGATTTAAGTCACATATTTAAAATAATGTTTGTAACTGTCTTTCATTGCTTTCTCATATAGACACAATTACAAGAACATTCTGGAGTCTGACAAGCAATTGGACTCTAAGAACAGCCTTGGCTAAGGGAGTCAGTGACTTACACGCGAAATCTGGGGTGACAAATTTCGGTAAAAGTGATGGGAATATCTTTCAAAATTCAGGCAATTTTCTTTCTTAAAGCTTGATAATAACTGGCCAATTGGATGGGTCAAAAGCTCTTTGAAATAACTGGACACTAGCTCATTATTTTTAATGAATTTAAGGTTAATTTTACTCTGCGAAGGCTTAAAGGTGCACATGTAAGTCCAGAGAAGAGTTTTTACAGTGCACTTTACTAGTAGAAAGGAGAACTGGAAAAGAAGCAGGGGACGACAGAAAAAAATATTTTATCATTAAAAGAGCTGGTAACCTATGGCAACTGGCAAAATAAATAAGATAAAAGGACATGAAACATTAGAGTTGTTTTTCTCGATGGAGTACTTTGAAAGGACATAGATACAATGAAGTGTAACCCTTCTGGAACTTATTTTACTGAGAAGTAGGAAGCCAGGAAAGCCGGTGTTCCCAGGAGCAGCAGTCGGTCAGCGGCAGACCTTTCTTTGTCCGCAGCCTCGGCATCCGTGCCGCCGCTGTCTGCGGCCAAGTGGATGCAGCGTAATTTCAGAGAGGACTGATGTTAATAAAATTAACCGGTCACACATTGGAGCGTTTATTGAGATCCTCTGGTTGTACATTTCCAGATCACAGTGGAGAAAGAAAACAACCTGTAGACCAATAAGACAGTGTATCAGAAGCTGCAAGAGCAGCACATTTTTTTCTAATATCATCTCTTCTGGGAAACATTACCCTCCTGTGCTCTTCCAGACCATTGATTCCATTCTGAACCCATAAAAAAGAGATTATAAATCAAGAGAAGGAGGTACCGGTAGAATACTGTGAACGGTTTATAAGTTATTTTGTGAACAAAATTGAGACCATTAGAACTGCTGAGCAGCTTTCTACCTAATCATTTTCTATTAATAAAGTTTTTCCTACTCTAGAAAGAGTGGCATAATTTTATAGCAGCGTTATATAGCAGAATTATGAGGCACCAAGCAGGCTTTGCTTACCAACTGACACTCACTACATATATTTTGTCACCGAGTCCACACTTAATATGATTATCCCCTCTTTGTGATCCCTTCCTGAGGTACGGACTGCCAGTGAGAGCTTCCAAATAAAGTTATTCAAGAGTGGTACAGCATAAAAGTTGGTAGTTCTGGATTCAAATCTTACATCTTCCTCAAGTTACTTGTTCACTCTTAGGAAAACTTATTTAACAGAACTGAGCCTCCACTTCTCTCTAAGTGCAATGGTAGATATAAGCACTAGGGTATCTCAAGGGAGATACCCTAGTACACTTGAAAATGCTTCAGAATTGACAAATATTCTGAAATATAAAAGATTAAAGCAAAATGTCATTCATCACTTGCTATCTTATTATTACTACCTTTAATTTTACAGTGTTCTAAATGTACAAACTCATTGAACCTCAGAAACAGAGAGATTACTATCTTTGTTCTGGTTTATTTTTTTATTTCTAAGTGGCTGTGACTACTTGCTCTTTAGCAATCCCAGCAGCAACATCCTTCATGGATAATGATACATCCATTTCTCTCTCCCTTCCAGGCCTGGAGTCCATAGCAATCCACGCAGTCGGATGTCACGCCTTACTCACAGGTAAAGGGTATGAGTGAAAGGTGAGCCAATCAACATTGCATTTACTTAGCTTCATGTTTCAAAGATTGGTCAGAAAAGTAGCTGGAAATGTGAACACACTAGACTGACGTCTCTAACTCTTTTCTATTTTATGTGAACAGGGAGACATGCACCCCTGAGTTTTCGGCTAAACTCAGTACATGCTTGAATAAAAAGTCGTCACAGTTTTGCAGACCGAAGATATGAAAGACAAAATTAGATTTTGATGAGATCGTCTAAGACTCTATGTCAGTCTGTGGCTGGATCTATATCAGGCCTGTATATTTCAGTTATAAGATGCAGTGAATTTCTTTCCTTTCCCTAAGTCAGTTTTGATGGAGTTTTCTGTTCTTCACAAACAAAATAACTCAAATATATAAGCTAAATATAGTGTTTTAAACTGATAATACTGACTGAAGGTTTTTGAGTGTCAGACAATCTTATGAGAACTTTACCCATGTAATTCACTTAATCTTCTCCTACAACACTTGGGCATAGATATTACTTTCATCTTCCAGTTGAAGATAAGAAAATCAAGATGCAATTTAAGGTCACACAACTGCTAAGGGGAGGAGCTCTTATTCAAACACAAAAATTAAACCATTTTTATTAGAATAAGCGTTCCATTTTTTAAATAGAAGAAAATCCTAACAAAACATATTGAAAGAGCAAGGAAATTGAAATTCTGTAATAGCCTGTTATATTTTGACGATTGTCAGTCTGCCTTGATGGTGTCTCCTCTACATAACTTTATGAAAATTCAAAAAGGGGTTGCTTCAATGAGGAGTGAAGAATTGACCTGAAGTCAGCTCTTAGGTTAAAGTGAAAATAAAGACTTTCTTAATGGCAAGAGGAGAACGATGCTCTCTTTGGATCAGACTCAGTGATCACACTATGCATAGCTTCTCTCTTAATGGAATTTAAAAAGGAAACTTCACAACTCCAGCGTTGTTGTTGTAGTGACTCCTATGCAGGTCAATTCACTTAAAACGACTGTTGACTATGTCCAGTCCTTCAGTCAGAGGAGACCTGTGATGTAGAAAACAGAAACAAACAAACAAACAAGCAAACAAACAAAAAACCCAGTAACAGAGCTGTATGCGCTTTGGTTTTGACACTCATACAAATCTAGAACAGTTATATTCAAAGTTTCTACAGTTTTCTATAGCTCCTATAGTTCTATTTGTTGAGGACGTTTTAAATGCTTAGAATTTCATACTGTTGCATTAGGCCAATTTTAGGAAAATTGGGGGATTTATTTTACTCAGGGTACATACTTCGCAATCCTGGCTCAGTCCTCCCTTTCTGGTTATAAATATGTGGCTTAGTCCGATAAGGTTCACTTCTTTCTTCTGAAGTGGTTACATATCATCACTCAAAGGAATCACTTAAAATAACATTGATATATGAATTAGATTTCCCTAACCAAAAAGAAGCTCTTTCCAGTCAATTGACACTCAGTCTTGAGTGTCTGAATGTCTTACAGTAAATGATACTGAAAATGAGGAAGAGTCCTTTTTTTCATAATCTGCCTTCTGAATGACTTCAGCTCACAGGTGAAATGATTTTCAGCTACTTGATAAACTTGAAATAGATGCTTAACAGGAATTTTCATGAACATTTTAGAATAATTTTCAGTGTCAAATTCTAACTATAATCCTTATCATAATTCCATTTTCAGTAACAATAGTAATTTTCACCTCCATCTCTTCTAGAGCACAAAACCAGTGCTGCTCTTAAGACCAGAGCAAGGCTCAAATTCCTGTTCCTGGACAATCTTGGCCAGATTTTTGTAGTTCGTTGTAGAATTTCTTGACTGCTTAGTTAGGCAGTAAACCTTGTTATTACATATACAACATCTCTCAGGTTCAAACAATGGCATCAAGGCCCTGTTGCTATTATAAACTTTTAACTTAAAAGTCTATAATTAGGGAAAGGGCAAATATGTTGTTGGAGACTTCAAGCATTGCTGATTTGAAGGCACTCTAGCCCTTCACTGCACTAACTCAAAGAGATGATTTCACAGCAAGATGAACAGGATGATGGACCAGTGGGTCCGAACAGAACACAATTCCCAAAAGTCATCATTGCCTTGCATTGGCCTTGCGCATGCTCGGCAAGTGTCCTGTCCCTGAACCGCACCACAGTGCTCGAAATAACGCTAGCTAGCCTAGATCCCAACTGCCTGTGGGACTCTTATTCTTTGTCCTTTACCAATGAGTGAAAAGTAAGGGAGTAACCAACTGAAGATTTTATATCTGCCTAATTTTTGAAACACAATTCTCATGCTTACAGTATTCGGGATTTTTAGTATTTTATTTTTCTCAACAGTTTAGAGGTGTGTCATTATCTTATCCTGGTCTGAATAATTTTCAGTAAGAATCTTACAGTAATTGATACAGTATTTCTCTTTCTACTGTCAATATTTTCTCTGCATTTTCCCACATGTATTAATGTGTATATGTGATACACAATGGTGACACTGAGTTTGAGAATTTATTTCAGTGTCTTCCACAATTCAGTGATTGTCAGTTATGCTGCAATAAACATTGTATCTCTCAAATATCTTGCTTCTAACTCTTGAAGATGTAATCATGGGCAAAGACTTTTTCAATAAGATATCTGATGCAGAAGAATCACCAGAACCAACAAATGGAATCTTAAGTTAAAAAGTTTCTGCACAGCAAAGGAAACTATTAACAGAGTGAAGAGAGAACCAATAGAATGGAAAAAAAAAAAAAGAATTACCACCTATACATTGGAGAGGAAGCTAATACCTAGAATATAGAAAGAACTGAAAAAATAATAGACCCATCAAAATTAAAGGCTTGATTTTAAAATGGGCAACTGAAATGAAACGACAGTTCTCAGATGAGGAAGTACAAATGGCCAGCAAATACATGGACACCATGTTTAAGAACCTTAGCCATTAGAAAAACACAAATTGAACCATCACTAAGATAGCATCTAACCCCAAAGAAAATGGCATTTGTCAAGATATCAGATGGTAATAGAAGCTGACAAAGTTGTGGGGAAAATGTAATTGTTTCACATTGCTGGTGGGACTGTATATGGTACAACCACTATGGAAAGCAGTATGGAGATTCCCCAGAAGGCTGAAAATAAATATTCCCTTTGATCCAGTGATACCTCTTCTGGGTGTCTTTCCAAAAGAATTTTTGTGTCCAGTAACAGTTTGAATTGCACATAGCTAAGTGTTCTGTTGTTTATTTTGGTTTGGTTTTGTTTTCCTGATATATATATATATATATATATATATATATATATATATATATATATATATATATTTAATATTGCTTGGTTGCTTGCTTCTGGTTTCTACCTTGGTTCATGTTTTGTATGTTTCTTGATTCTCTGTTTTACTTTCTGTAGTTTTTTTCCTTAAATCCTGGAATTTTATTCCTCAGAAGTGTATTTTTTTCTCTTCTTATTCTCTATCCAGCTCTGGTTCTAATTACATATATCTCTGAGCATCTGATATTGCCCCACGGTGTTCGGATGCTCTGTTACAGTGCCTTTAGCCTTTTTTTTAATATATACCTTTCGCTTTGATTTAGGCAACCTCTATTGAACTGCCTTTAGGTTTAACTTTTTTTTTTATTCACTGAGCTGGGTTAACAGATAAAGCAATCCATCCTTTGTCACTCTCTTTGCAGCTGTAATTTGGGATTACATTTAATTATTTCTTACAATTTGCTCTATTGCCTATTTATGGAAGATTTAAGAGGAATCAATTTTTCCTGCATCCTCGGACTTTATTCATTTAATGCTACAGTTTTAAAATTGTTAAATTGGATATTTTACTATATTAATAATAGTTTAAATTTCTTTGTATGTTATTTCAATGGAATTGATTCCAAGTGTGAGTCTAATTCTCACGACTGTTTCTTCTTTTCTTATTGTATTTGTTCAAGCCCTTTCCTATGCCTCCTAATATTTCCATGCAAACCATCGTCTTTTTTGGACTTTTAGCATTGCTGTCTAATAGTCAAACAGAGAAAAAATCAGGGAAGACCCACTGTATTACCTTCAAGAGAAAAAGAAAGGCTTGAGAAGCACAGGTATGGTGTGATTTTCTGAAGGCAATCTCTTGGAGCCCTGTACTGTCTACATCGTGGACTATCTTCCAGCAGATTCTCTGATTCAGAAGAAGCATGTTTTCCTGTGGTGCCTGTTCACTACTGGCTATTTGAAGGAGTACGGAAGTAACAGAATGTCAAATTGATGACATGTGACATCAATTAAGCTCATTTTTAACTAATACTTAGAAGCTATTTTTATATATGTGGAGTGAAGGTTAATTCAAGATGGACTTTTAGAAAACATATGCATGTATTCATTGGGGTTGGAATTCTTTTGTACCTAATATTAAATTGATTTTAACCATTCTTATCATTCTTTCAGTATTAATTTCTTGACATTGTCACTATCTCACCTTCTTTTTTAATGGTTAGGTGTAGAAATTACGATAAATATATCTGAATTAGACATTGGTGTATGTGGGTGCTTCCATTTTGGTTCCATCATGGCTGATAGTGACTCAAATAAAATTATTTTTAAAAATAGTGTGCATTCTAACCTACAAATAAACTACTAAGTAGAACAAATCAGTGCATTAATAGAAAAAAAGTAAACTAAGATTGATATTCTTTTCTTGGTAACTTTGTTTGCTTGGCTGGTTTCTCTAATTTTCAAACAGAGTTTCACTCAGTTGCCTGGTTTGGGCTCAAACTTATAATCTTGCTGACTCAGCCTCCCAGAGTGCTGGAATTACAGGCGTGTCCTACAATGCTCAGGTTGCCTTGAAGTTTTCATGACTCTCAAAAGCCTACATTCTCACTTTTTCACTATAAAACATACTACTAGGTGAAGTCAAAGCACTTTAAGAGATTTCTTTCCCAAAAATCTCTATACTTTGTTATATTATGGAAATAGCTAATGATTTAAGATTATAGTTCCAAATTATTGATGACACATACTAATATTATTTAATGAAAAATAGAAATACTATAGAAAAAGGGTTTTTAAATAATAGTTGCATAAATTCAAAATATTTACCATTTATCCCTAAGAATAAAAAATTATTTCTTGACATTATAACAATTCTGAAATGAAGATTGAGATTTGCTAGAGTTTTGCTTTCCATTTGTTGCACTGGGATTGTCAGATCCAGAGCCTTATACATGCTAGAAAAGTGGTTAACACCAAGTTACATCTCAATCTCAAAGCGCACTGAAGTTAAAGTGGAATTTAAGTTTATTTTTCTTTATTAATGCAATATAAAATAATGGTGTATCTTATAAATGATAACGTTTCTTTAAGTCAATGAAAAATAGTACATGACAATTATTATAAATTTCAATAATTCAAGGAACGATTTCCCCTTTAAAAATTCTTTTTATAAACACACACAATGAAACAATACTATATTCAAAACAATAGAGAAAGAAGCAAAAAAAAAAAAAGAACTAAGCTGAACACTCATACATACAGGTACACCTAGGCTTGTTTCCTGGCAAGTATTTCAGCACTTACTGGGAAGACATAAAAGACCATGTCTCATTTTGCTTTAAAATACTAAGAACAACAAACTACACAAGTTCATTGTAGCTGTTGTATATTGCATGTATACATATGTTAATAGAAACGGGAAAATCCTAATGATCACATTGTAATAGGTCAAGTAGAAACATGCTTATAATATTAATGCCATGTCTCTCATATTATATACATTCTTATTTATTCTTTCTTCTCATTTGAGGCTTGTTACATATGTCAAGACAAGCGCATGTCATTGAAACCCCCCAAAATAGCTTCATTCCTCAGTTCACAGCTCCATAGTATGTGTGTAGAATCTGAAATAAGATTAGATTTCTAAATCTATTTCCTCCCTTCCGCAGCAGTCACCAGTTTCCTGAGTAGACTCCAGAGGCACTAAAAGCCTAATTCATAGGCTTTTTAACTGAGTTTCAAAGCAAGAGTAGCCAAAAGTCCAGCAGAAAAGAAAAACAATGATGCTTCAAGTTCTATGAAAATACAGAACTCTCTTCCTTCTCTGGTTCTTCAGAACCTTGATGTTTGGAGTAAATTAAAGTTCTTATTTCCAACCAAGGCACCCAATCTCATTATCCTTTGATGTAATGGTTCCATGCCCACAATACTGAAAAAATGTCTAAGAATAAAATTTGCTAATATTTAATAAACTCACCAAGTTCTGTTTTACACAGGTTATTCGTTTTATCCACTCACAAATGAGGTGTCAGACTCGATTTCAAGGCTAGTCTGCATGCTTGGAAAACATTCTGGGGCGTTGGGGGGGGGGGTGAGAATGCAGTTTTCTTTTAGAATAGTAAGAATGCTGCACATATAAAATATACTTATGAGATTTCATCAATAGATATGACTGTTCCTTGATGATATTATAAAAATCGATTCTAAATAATCATGTTATTATCAAATTAAATCAATGTAAATGTAGTATTCTGGAAATTCCACTTAAACAGTGTAATCTGCTTTTTTTCACTTCGGCCACCCTGCACATGTAAATTGCTTTAGCCTTTTTTTTTTTTTGTTTAATCCTGTCCAGATCCTAAGGTTTTGACATTCACTTCTGGTCACCTGTAGGACATCTTCGGCTGGATTTCTCACCAAAAAACCCAAACCAGACACACCTTTCTCTGTGCTGTATGTGAAGACACACTTAGGGTTTTTGTTTATTTTCAGGGGCATGATCTAAATTTTCTACAGCTTTTCAGCTATGCATTTTGATACTTCCTTTTGAGGTCATGCTGTTGTAAGAATTAACAAATGATACTTGTTTTGTAACTGGACGCAGAGTAAATTTTGTTACGTGTAGCTATTACCAGGCTGCCTGGTGACCAAGCTTCAAGTGTTTAGAGGAGATTCCCAGTGGGCACAGCTTTTATGCCTATTTGGTAGGGAGAAAAATAACTAAAAGAGAAGTCCATCTGGAAAATGATCAATTTACTTTGAGTTGGCAGTACCTTAGGTCACCTTTAGTCACGTATTTAAAATATATAAACGTGCACATTTCTCCCTTTTTATAAGGGAATAAAATAAAAATAACTCCAACACAATTCAGGGTCATTTATTAACCATAGTTAGCCCACATAGCTGGAAGGTTCTGCCTTATTTTCCAGCTTTCTATTTTTTACAGTTAAAAATTAGTCAAGACTAATTTCTGCTATATCCTTCCAAGGTGATTCATTCGTATGTGAAATAATAGAATTTGATGTCAACTTAACTTTTCTGGAGCTGCCCATTAACCTTCAGTGTCCACTATGGATTCTCATTTCATTCCTTTTATGTAACAGACTTCTTAAAACTTCTGTTCTGCCCATCCTTGATTACATCAGCTAATCTCAGCAGATTAATATGCAGATTAATACCTGAAGAAATAAAATTAGTGATGTGAACTCAACAGTTAAAAATGCCCTCTAATCTATATATAATGTACATTTGTGCAACAGAAATGTCTATGTAAATTTGGTCTACAGGTTTTTAAATTTTAAACTCAATTTTACCAATTCATTTTTATCCAACTTCAGTTTTTAGAATTCAATCATCATTAACACATAGAAGGCCAATTCGGTGTTTTAATTTTTATTCCTTTTGCTCATTCGTTTTATAGTTGATGTTGCTTAGGGTTCTTTTATTTTTCAAGATGATTTGGAAACCTTTAATCACAGTATTTGATTAGCCCATCTTGGTTTGGTCTCATACTACAAAAAAGCTGGTAATAAAGACACCTGTTCATAAGTCAGCACAGCAGTAGCTCGCAGACAACTCGTCCTTATTTCTGATCTCCTGTGTTGGCTCCAAATTTTATACTAAAATTTTAATACATATATTCCAGTTCCCATTATTGGCCACATTAAGGTCTATGAAATAACTGATCTGGGTTTCTCATATGCAAGAAACCATTGGATATTTCTCCTTCTGCTTCTGACTCACTTCACTAAGCACGATGGTCTTAAATTTCCTCTACTTACCTACATAGACTCCAACCCACCTGTCTTTATAGATGAGTAGTCTCCCATTGTCTGTAAATCCCACAATCTTTTTTGCCCCTTTGCTCTGTTGATGAGTATTTGAGTGTCTTTCACATTTTAGCTATTGTTAGTTGTGCTGCTCTGAACATGAATATACATGTATCTCTGTTATAAGTTGTTTTTAACACTTTTTGGAAATTTTCCAGAGGAGATATTGCTGGATTAATCTTTTGAGAGACTTCCGTATCTCTATTCTCAGGTTTGTAATCCTTCCAAATAGATCCTTTTTGTTAAAATTGTTGTACATTCTGCCTTTGGAAAGAGCCCAAACTAATACAAGATGCAAACATGCATAGCTTTGTTGTACTCTACTGAGAGGAAAGACTATATCCCATAGTTCTTGCTTTCTTGCTGGGTCACCAGTGAATTTGCCAAATGTATGCGACTCTGCTCTGACATTGTCAAAAATTTTGCCAGCAGTGTTATTCAGAGTAGCTTGACTGTGTAACAAACATTTTAGTGCCAATAGCATAAATAGTACAACTGACTGAATCTCTACTTATGTGGGCTGTCACAATCAGTATTAATACTCATATTTAAATTTCATTTTATTACTTTGACATAAGTTTAACATAAGTTTGACATAAGAGAGTATCTGAGCAGCTTTCTTTTGGAATGGCCATTTTTTTCTCTAAAATACAGCAGCGTTTTATAAAATGATCTCTCATAGAGAGAAGTTGGGAATTCTTTGACCAATATAATGTCCTTAGACTTAACAAAAAACAAAAGGGAAACTCAGAGGACATGAATGTGAGAAATATCAGCATGTACTTTATTACTTTCATGTCCAGTATATTAGAATTTAGTTGAAAAAGTAATTTGTGCTAATAAATGACAATATGCTAAAAATGAACCTCAGGATTATTTGGCTTTATTAAATCTGTTATTAGAAAGTATAAGGTACATTTTTCTCTTAAAGATATTTGTTTCCCCATATCTGAAAAATGTACAAATATTTGCACATTTATATAAGTTTAGAAGTTGTATCTGTCTAAAAAACGTGAGAGTCAAAGGAGAACAACACTCAACTATATTTAAACACTTGAAAAATCATCCAGTGGTTCTATAGTTCAGCATGCCACTGTATAATTCACACCTGACAGATACACCTCTTTCAGGCATATCTGAGGCTTAATTTGGTCTATAATTACTCAGAGTGCTTAGGGGCAAAGAAGTCAATGCTAGAAATTGGTCATTCGTGTGTAGAAGGAAGAATGGTAGAACAAGCCTGAAGAGGTGATTCTTAACCACTTTAGTGCCTTATCTTTATTATTAGTATCAATTTAGATTTAATTTTTCAAGGATTGGTAGTGATAGTGTGGATTTTTACTTTATATATAACATTGTAAAAATAATTCATGCAGTAATCATTAAATGATGTTTCATGAAAAAAATGATAAAACTGAAGATTTTATTGTTTTAACATGTATTCATGTTTAATGATGTTTACAGTTTGAAATAAAGTATATGATTCATTTAAAAAGGAAATTACAAAAAATATTGGGAATAAATTAGTAAAAAATATGTGCATTAATAGTGTACATGTACAAATCAATTTTCTTTCAATAATTATGTAGATCATCTTTGTGAACATATGAAGCAGTTACAGCTACAGATGTAGGTCAAAAAAAAGTAAAAAACAAAAAAACAAAACAGGAACCAGAAATGAGGGAAGCCCAGGAAACAAGAATATTTTGCCATGTTGAAAGTAAAGGTGAAAAGAAAATTGATAGAACTGATGAGAAAAAAAGAATAAAAAGAAATATACAAATGCATTTACAGAAATGAATACTAAATTTAAATGGTCACAAAATAAAATAGATTTTGCAGAATTTTTTCTCCTTTCTTCTTTAGCTATGGCAGTAGAGAAGGGTGTGGTTTAGGTAATTACTGTCACACCCCTTCTGCTTGCTTCCCTGGGCACCCCCTTTCCCAAGAAATTTTCCATAAAGTGAAAGGAAAAGTAGATCTACAAATTGAAAGTTGCTGTGGTATTTCACGGAAACTGGGCTGAGAATGGTCTACAATAACATGCTAACAAACATAATTAAATCATTGGAATGTAAAATTCTGGAAAATCCCTTTAGACAGTCATGCTCTGGAAGCTCCAGAGCTTCTCCAAATAAATAGGATCATGCTTGGTTAGTCTACAGTATAACTCCAGGCAGAAAGCTTGAATAGTGTCTGCAGTGTACCTGGTGGAGGAGGAAGCTAAGCACGCACCCTAATTTTTATACCTCTTTAAACTCTAGCCCAAGGAAAATGAGAATTCTAAAGACAAAGAAACCTAAAGAAACATTCTGAGGACTTTCAGAAAGTTTTGAAAGAAGAAAACAAAATAACTGACAGTTCTAAACGAAAACATACATGAGAATAGCAGTGACAAAGGGAAAGGAGTGTCATTGACCTCCAGGTGGAGAGGAGCGTAGTGGACAAGGGAGGGAGCAAAGGTGTGGGATACGTGGAGGTGAAGGAGATTTTAAGGCCTCGTAAGTATTATCTGCCAATCAAAACTACTAATAGAGACTGGAAAACCACGTAGCAGACTTTTAAGCATAAAAAGTGTATTAAATTAAAGGTTTAGTCGTATGCCAGGTAACATTTGGGTTAAAAGTGGACTGCATATCTAAAGAGAGTCTTGTAAGATTATATCGCCACAAGATGTAGTGGCTGACTTAAGTGGATATTTAATTTTCAGCGTTTTCAGGAATCTCTGTGCTGCTCTCTGTAGCCGTCACATCAGTTTACAGTCCCCCCAGCAATGCCAAGGGTCTTTTCCCCCGGCGATCTGAGCTCTCACTCCTTCCTTCATACCCTCTGACTCCCAGTCTGTCACCATCTGATTCCATTAGTTACCTGTATCCTGGGCCTCTCGTGTAAGGGACATCACGTGATATTTAGCCTTTTGAATCTGACTCATTTCCCTCAGCATGATGGTCTCACTTTCCCAGGAATGAAGTCGACTTGATCATGATGTATTATTTTTAATAGTTTTCTGTATTCTGTTTGCTGCTTTCCTATTTTTTGCCTCTGTTCATTAAATAGTTTGGCTTCTAGTTTTCTTTCTTAGTGGGTATCTTTCCAGAAGAGTTAAAAGCAACACTATATATATATATATATATATATATATATATATATATATATCACATATCAGCCCACCTAACAATAGCTAAATTGTGTAAGATGACAAAATGTCCATCAACAAACCAACGGACACAAAAAAAGTGGTACATGTTACAATGGAGTCTTACTGCTCTACAAAGACAGATAGATTTAAGTCATTTGTGGGTAGATGGACACAGCTTGAGACCACCTTACTTAATGAAGTTTGAGAAAAAAAAAGGGTGAAAGGAAGGGGTTTTAAGGTTTAGGCATTACATATGTACACAAAACTCTCAATCTATATGTGACTATTGTTAATGGCAAATATATAATAATAAACATGGGGAAAATAAAAAGTACATACTATGAGTAAATCTACTCTAAGTTATTCACACAAGGAAAAGAGCATCTAATAATGCATTGTAATCTGATTTTTGCTGGGATATTACATGAACTTTTGATTTATAGGTACAGTTTGACTTTATACTTTGTAATGAAAGACTGTTGAAAAGCAAGGACTAGCCAATGTAGTGGTCCAAATCTATGATTCTCACACTCTGGGAAGCTGATGACAGAGAATCACAAGTTTGAGCCCAGGCTGAGCAACTTAGTGACGTAGTGAGATCTGGTCTCAAAATAGAAAAGCAAATTAAGGACTGAGGTGGAGTTCACTGTGACCGCCCTGGATTAAATCACCAGTACCATGTATACACAAAACTTGAGGACTGTTTAGAACCTGTATCTGGGAAAGGGTACAAACATTGATACAGAGGGTTAGTGTCTACGTTTATTTTGTGTTGTTCTCCCTAAAAAATGGAAGGGCTCTGCCTAAAGAAAGAAAACTAAGATTTTTTAGTAACTACTAGAAAATATCAACATATTTCTGTGTTTTAGAATAACTGAGAAAGGAAAATCAACTAGAACAACAAACACTTCAAAGAGAATGTATTGAGTATATAGTATAATTTAAAAAAACAGAGGTAAGAAACGGTAAATCAAAAATACAGCAAACATAAATTTAGTCATGTACAAATATTTAAATTAGTACAAATAATTCCTCATAAATTAATCCTCATTTGATCACAAAGCCAAACTTGGGTCATCACAAGTCAAGCACTATTACTCGAGGAAAAAGTAGTAAAAAAAAATGTAGCGAAAAACAATAATAACTAATAGTCATGACAGAAGTTCTTTCAGCCAAATGCAAAGAAAAATAAATTATATCTTTCCAATCAAATGAAGCTAAACACATATGAAAACACATAAAATCCAATGAGGAAGGGTATAATTCTAATTTTACCCCCTTATGAATATGTGCACACCAAAGAAATTAGGAAAAACTTTCTTAAAAGGGAGAAAAAAAATAAGCAAAATAAGATCTTGTTAAAAGCAGAATATACCAAGTTAACATAATTTAATTAAGGGCTTACAATACATAATAAATAATATCCATTTAGTAAGTGATCATTTTACACACTGAACACAACGTTGCTTGAAGTGACATTCTCAAATCCCAATTTTATATTACATTGCAATAAAATATATTAAAATCTAAAATGTTAAGGTGATGAACACAGCCAACCCTTCACAAAGCAACAAAACCACAAATCAATTATGGAAGTTCATACTGCCAGCAGGAGTGATGCATTATCTTCAAAAATAGTTGTATACATAAGAAAGTAAAACATCCCAAAGAAGATTTCCACGAAAAGAAATGAAAATTCACACACACCTGTAATCCCATTATAGTCTGATATAGAGGCGAGAGAATCACAAGTTTAAGCTCAGTCTCGGCTTGGTGACGTAGTGACTTAGTGAAATCTTCTTGCAAAATAATAATGATAATAATAATAATAATAAAGAAGGTAGAGAGTTAGCTCATTGCAAAGGACTTGAGTTCAATCCTCAGTATTACCTCCTCAAAAATTACTCATACACACAGTCCAGAATTCAGACACAAAACTATACAACACATAAAAAAAACATGTTAACACCAATATATTCTGAAAGGAAAAGTAAATTGTGAGTTGTGTAGGTATGTCACTTTTTATTATTTTTTAAAAGAAATATCCAAATATCTTCAGTGCTACTTATCTGTTAGATGCAAGTAGATTCATTTCAAAAAAGTTAATCTCTGGTTTTAAATAATAGAGACTTGAAATGATATTATTCTTTATCAGTTTAAATATATTTCAAATAGAATAAGTTGTTATTTTACTTTTAGATTTTGAAATGTCGATATTGAACCCAGGACCTGGTGCCCGGTGGGCAAGCACTCTTTCTGAGGTGCATCCGCATCTTTAGATACAATAAATTCCTAAATAGAAAATAACAAATTTAATTGTTTCTGAAAAATTACAATGTTTCATTTCTTTAGGACAGTATATATCTTGAAACAATGAGGACATCGATGCTCAAAAAAGATATTAATATTAACATATTAAAACTTAAAAAATTATAAGTAACAATAAATATCAAAAAAAAGGTAGCTAGGCCTGGAGGGCAAGCTTATATTTCTTGGATTTTGGGGAAAGAAAAAGGATCACAAGTTTGCAAGTTCGAGCCCCTATCTCACAACTCAACTAGACTCTGTCTTAAATAAACAAACAAGCAAAAAAAGGTTAGGGATGTAACTCAGGGTAAAAGCCCCGAGTTTGATTACCAGTACTAATCAATTATGTGCATATATATGTGAATAAATGTGTGCATTCTGAACACATTATTAACTCATTAAAAGTGGATTCTGTTAAACAATTGCTCACACAAAAGACCTCATTGTTGAAGTGCTTACAAACATCGAAAATTTTAAAATATAGGTTATATATTACAATATTAATATTGATAATATTCAGTGATGTGCTTTTTCCTACAATCAAATACAGTGATATAACTGTTGAGCAATTAGTTGTATATGAGAAGACAGTTCTTTTTTATTTCTTTCTCATAATTCATTTTAAAGTATATTTTCTTCAAATTTCTTTAATGGCTTTGTATTTTACCTGTGTAGGAAACTATAACCATCTGAAAATCCTGGCGCTTCCAGATGGAGTGGACTTTTCCAATTGGGCCCAGGGACTCGAAGCCAAGTAGCTGAGCCCCCACGCTGTCTAGATGCAGCCGAATTGGCATGACCATGAATTTGAGTCTCAGTTCTGCCAAGTGGGCAGTAAATTGTCCTGTAGAAGACTGTCTGAAAGGAAGTGTGTTCCAGTAGATGGAATTAAACACTCTAATGACAAGGATATGAATTATGTTCCTAACGTAGTAACTTACTTTCTGTTCAACTTTGAAAAAGTAATTTAACTTATGTGTTTCAGTTCCCATTAAATTGATGGTAATAATCTTTCTTTGTTAACAAAGTGCTTTGAAATCACTGTGTGACAAGTAATATATTAACAAAAAGTATTCTTATTTCACCCTGCATTGTAACCTCTCAGGAAAAGGATCTATGCATCATTGTGAGTATTTCAATGTACAATGTTGGCCAAAAAAAGGGGATATGATTGAGAATGATATGGAGAATACCATAATGCTCCTCTGCATGTCAGCGTAATGAACTCACCTTGAGTGTTAACGTGACTAATAGTACGTTTGCATCAACGAAATGACAAATGTAAGGAGTTTCCTGAAAAATAGCATAATGAGACCCTATTTGTGAAGGTGGCTGGGAAAAAAGGTAATATAACATAGTATATTAAAATGGGACTGTATTTCACACAAGACAAAGGAATTGCAGAAAGTACACACACGTGAAGAGAAAGTCTCTTTCCATCTTATGAGGATTTGAGGTTTGAGTTAGAGGCATTTGTTATAAATGAATAGAAGTAGCATTTTACCATAAAAGTTCCCATTATAGCTCTCATTATTTAAGTGGAAACAAAGAGAAAATGTAACATTTTCTAGAAATATATTAAAAAGGAACTTAAAATTGGTGTGTTAAGCATACTTGAGTTTCTAGAGATACAAGCTTCTCCTTTTGACCTGAATGCAAGTGGGGTGGACTTATGTTTATACCAGGTCACTAATTGCTTTGGTACCTCTCTGGTAAAGAATATATTCATAAATATTTTATGATAAACATATTCTGAATAAATATATATTTATAAAAGTGCACAGAAACCCATTCCAAAAGTAATTATGTAGTCTCACTATTCTAATTTAAAAGGAATGAAATGAAAACATTATAAATATTTAGCCCTTATGTTGAAATGAGATCATAGATATATGATAATTTACATGAAAACAATTTGTAAAACATTTTAGTACCCTAAATAATATTATTTGTAAAAATGAAGGACGTGCTTTGCTTCTTGGTTTAAGAAACCTATACCATGATTATGAATTAATGACACTTGTTCAGCCACAGTTCTGAAGAACACAGGGCATAGTCTTTCCTGCCTGCTAGCTTGCAGGTCGCAAACTAGCCACCTGTGATGTAGCTTAAGAGTGAGGTCTGACAGAATCAGTCTCAATTTCAACTCATCACTCACTAGAGCTTACACTTCCAAATTTCCTATGTCCCTTAAAGATAACATGGGAACGGGAAATCAAACAAAATCTGCTTGCAGAAGTAAGTGAGTTCACACATGTAAAAATGGCTAGAAAAAAATAATTGGGGCAGTTAAGGTCAGTCAATAAGTGCCAGGTTCATTATCAAATAAGAGCTTTAAGTATTAAGTCTTCACCATTATTTGAGAAACATTTAGTACACTAGAAAACTCTCTGTCATTCCCATCATATTTTTCATCAAGGCAATAACAATCACTTCACACTGTTATTGACTATTGCTGATAAATTAATAATCATCAACAACCTATATCCCCACCTTTCTTGCTACCCATGTTCTCCACTAGTTGTATCATTAAACACAAAGACGCTGTTGGCCACTTGCTGGTTGAATTCATCACCAAGGCCTTAAGTACCCAATCTGCTTTGCTTAATTTTATGTCTGAAATAATAAGACTTTGCAATTTTACACAAGCAAATTGTGAATCATTTAATGCTAACGTAGACTGTTAGTTAACTTTTAAATAATACGGTATATGTCTACTCTAAAGTGTTTATTCCTCTATGTATCTGATTGAAGATATATTTTGATTAAATTACATGGAATAATTATAAAGATTTTTTTAGAAATAAAAAATGCTGAACTACTACTTTGTTTAAAATGCAGAGTCCTATTACCAAAAAAGTTCAAATTTTATTTGGATCTGCCAATGGCAGAGAGAGATCCTGGGATGCCACAGGAAATGTTAATTTTTTCAAAAAATATTTCATAAATTAGCTATAAATCATCACTTCATATAAGGAAGCTATCTCAGCCTGGGCTCCATAGTGAGTTCAGGACCAGCCTTGGCTACAGAACAAACCGTGTCTCAAAAAAACAAAAAAAGTTATCTTCATGTAATTGACATGTTATATTTTTGAAAACTAGTATTCCTTCCCATGGTTTTATAATGTAGATTACTGGCTGCAAAACAAACAGCAAATTGTGATAAAATGAAAATTATTTTAAGAGCAATATGCAAATGGATCTTTTATTCCTCACTAAGCACTGTTTAATGCAGTTAGGGTGACACTGTGCAGATCTCATAAATCCCAAGGAATAGGCAAGGTGTGAAGCGTTGCCCTGAGGGTTGGTATAAATAAGGTCATCCGAGTTGTAGGAAACACGTGGTCTTTAATAAGCTCTATATAGTCTTTATATAGCCATATTCTTTTATAATAGTACTCGCAGACTGCTGCTTTATATGATAATGTGACATGAACCAAGGTTTTTCTTTCTCTTTCTTTTCTTCCTCCTCCTCCTCCTCCTCCTCC
>PVKB01006064.1:0-75378 GCA_004027205.1 Ctenodactylus gundi | reverse complement strand
TTTAATTAAAATGGCCTGGGCAGTCTGATCAGTAATTTTGCTCTCAAGTGCTTTGTTGACCCTGTCTATAAACGGAGTGAGATCTTCTATAGCCTTTTGTTTAAGGCCTTGCAGAGACTGAGATCCACCCTCTGCAGGGAGTTTGCGCCATGCCCTAAGGGCACACATGCGGACCTGGTCAAAGTAAGAACCTGTGATCATGGCTTGTATTTGAGGGTCACTGAAATGGCCTTCACCCTGTAACACCTCCTTGCCCCAGAAGGGTGCGTCGTTTATTTTATTTCTCTCAGCTTGTTGTTCATATTCATCATAGAAGAAAGCCTTCCACTAAGATAGGTGGAAGGAGAAAGAGCAGCTAGGCATAAGTCCTTCCGGTCCTGAGGGCAGTTTAATTCAATGGAAATAGATTCCAGCAGTTGTTCAGCAAATGCCCCTCTAGGGCCATCTGCCTTAACAGCCTTTTTAAAGTTTTTAAGAGTATCGAAATTGTGAGGATACCATTGTAATGGCCTCTGCTGGGTGGGGTTGACATTGACTGGAAAGGCCTGGAGAGAAGGAGCCCAGGGCAGGTTCGGTCTATTAGAATTACAATGGCCTGCTGCAGGGTGCGGTGGGGAGCCTGGAGCTCAGGGAATGCAGGCGGCTGAGGGGGCCATGGGGGTGATGCCGAAGCAGTAAGTGTGGGCAAGGGAGCCGAGATAGATTCAGGGGCATCCGCCAGAGGAGCAGAAGGAGGAGGAATCATCGCCTTTGCGGGCAGCCTCAGTTACCGAGGAGCCCTCGCCCTTAGATTTGTCGAAATGTCCTGAGAACAGGATGTTTCCCGTGACGACAAGGGGGTCCGGTCCCGCACTTACCCGGGCACCAACTGTGGGGGTCTCCGTCCCGCGGGGACCCCGGAACAGCCGAGGAGGGATCGGACGACAGAGTAACACACTCTGGGGAGTTGATTCAGTGATCGCCGTCTCCAGTTTATTTAGGGAGTACAGGGGCTTAAATGGACTGAGGTAGTTCTCTTGGGCCAATCAGCAAGGCCTTGACCAGCGTGGGGTCGCCCAGGGCGAGGGAAGGAGTAGATGAGGGAGGATGCAATAAGGAGCAGTTCCAGGGGCTTAAGCAAAACAACACCTGGCTTAACTTACAGGCAGTGACATTTGTTCTGGGAAGGAAGGAACTCTGCCAAGGTCAGCGATGCTGAGGCTTTCGGGCCCTGAAGACCCCAACAATGTCTAAGTAAAACGACGGAAGCCTGGGGTCCACTAGAAAAGGAGGAGATTCAACAGATAACATCCCCAGGGCCCTCAATTTATAGGTGATTCAAGCCCACCAAAGGCACAGGCCTGATATCCCAGCATTCCAGGAGGCTAAAGCAGGAAAGTTGAATGTTTGTTTCCAGCCTGAGCAACTTAGTGATGTAGTGCTCAAAATAAAAGAAACGGGCTGCAGATGTAGCTGAGTGTGAAGGGCCTGAGCTTGATCCCCAATACCACACGCACACACACACATGCACACACACTCGCACACAGGTCCCACGGGCAGGCCCTACCTGGAGGCAAATGTTATCTAATCCAATTATTAGGACAGCAATTCAGTCTTAATTTTTATACCTTATTTATTTATTTTTATACCTTACAAAACTAAATATGCTAAAAACCACAGCTCAATCTTTTCACGATGAGAATGTATGAGAAATGTCCACTTAATAATTGTTTTTAAGTACACAAAAAAGCACTGGCCAAAGGCAGAGCTCTGTGGACTGACTCACATAGCCACACCTGGGAGACCACAGTCCGGCTCTGGAAACAGACCACTGCAGAGACCACCCCCGCCCAAAGGCACCTGCCGACCTCATAGATTGGTTTCATCTGTTTGAACTTTAGGCTTCTTTTGCTCAGCAGTGTGCCTATAAGATTTACACAGAATTTGCTCCATTTTCTATGATGTATACAATTTCATAATATGAATATACCACAATTTATTATTATTGTTATCATTATTATCGTTGCTATCCACCCTACTGGTGAGGGACATTTGGGTTGCTCCTTGTTGGCACTCACACAGGTAATGCAGCTAGAAGCAGTGTAACAATGCACACCTGTGTAGACAGATGTGCGTTGCTTGTGTCTCCTGGAGTGGAGTTGCTGGGCTGTCGAATATGCCTTTGAACCATTATAGTGGTTGCTGCCAAAATATTTGTATGAATTTACACTCCAACTAGCCTCTTAGGAGACTTATACACATTCTTACTATCGCTTTGTAATGGTTTTTCTTTTAAGTTTTAGCCATTTGAACAACATGTTGTGAGGTTTATTGGTGGTTTTGGTTTTTATTGTCTTGTTGGCCAATAGGTTGAGGTGTCTTTTCATTTGTGTGTCAGCTATTTTGGATAAATTCTTTACAATAGTGATTGGTTTAGTTTTTTAATTGAAACGACTGTTCTTTTTTTCTATATGTGTAATACTGGGGATTAAGTCCAGCACCTCAACAATGAGCTACATCCCCAGCTCATTTTTTATTTTTGATTTTGAAATAGGACATCACTAAGTCACTAAATCGTCTAGGCTGGGCTTGACTTGTGGTCTTCCTGCCTTAGCCTCCCAAAGTGCTGAGATTCCAGGCCTTAATTATCAGGACCAGATTGACTTTTTAAATTAAATTTTCATACTTGTATGTATATTCTACATGCCAGTTTTCTTCAGCTGTCTTGAGGCTTCATGGTTGACAAGTACATCTAGGAAGAAAGAAAGCTAAATGTTGAGGTCCCCTCTTCAAACTTCTTTTACCTGCAGTTTGGCTCCAGGCCTTAGAACCTGGGTAGCTCTTTGATGGCGACCAATCACCTGAAATGCATATACTTAATATTTTATCCAGATTCATCCTTTGTTTTTCTCATCACAAACATTGGTCTAACATGAGTTGTTGTTTTCTGCCTTTAGAGGCACAAATTCATGAGTGAGACTGTCACATAGGCTATTTCAAAAGAAAACCATCTGCTATGGTTTGGATCTGTAGCGTACTCCAAAAGCCTCATGTTGATGTAGTGGGATAACTGTGGAATCATGTATTATTAGGAGGTGAGGCTGGAAGGGGCAGATGCTTGGGGTTTGACCTGGAGGGACTCTGTCAATTTGTTGAGATTGGAGAGGCACCCAGAGCAGAGGTTTCAGGTGTGTGTTATTGACTTGTGGGCCAAGAAGTGCAGGAGGGGCAGCTACCCTGGGTGTGGTCAGCCCTACTGGCAGCTTGAACTGAGTAAAGGAATAAAGAAGAAACATTGTTACAGCTTCTTCCTGGGAAAGCTCCGGCCTTGCCTCAGTCGCCAGATATCAGCTTGACTTCTGTTGCATTTGGCTTCTGTCTACAATGCTGTGAGCCGCTCTCCGGCCTCTGTCCTGTGTTTCCACTGTTGCTGGCTGCCTATGAGTGGACTTTGTAAGACTTTCTGAAAGTGTGAGCTAAATAAATCTTTACTCTCCTAAAATGTACGTGTCAGTCCCCAGGACCACATAAACTGGGTTTGGTGCTGCATGCCTGTAATCCCAGCACTGGGGAGGCTGAGACAGGAAGTTTTCCATGAGTCCAAGGCCAGCCTAGGCTCCAAAGTGAGTTCAGAACCAGCCTGGGCTATAGTGGAAGACCCTGTCTCAAAAGAAAAAAAAAAAGTAGATGTCAGATATTTTGCCCCAGCATGAGAAGGAAGGGCAGTATCTTATAGGCACGCAGAGATAAAATTCTTTCTAGGGCTGAGACAGAGGTGTGGGATAAGCAGAGGACCAGAGGATTTAGACAGCTGCCATTAGTGGTGATCCTATGATTCTCAGGCCTTGTCTTTGAGGAAGGGATACAATAAACTGGAGAAAAATTGAGGATCCAAACGCAGTACCCCCATGTGAGACCTGGGGAAGCCTCTGCCTATTGGAGCAGTGAATTAAAGGAAGAAGACAGAAAGGAAAAGAGAGGTAGATGAAGAGGAAGAATGAGCATGAATGAAGGAAAGGAAGGAAAGAGGGAAGAAGGGAAAGAAGGAAAGAAAGGAGGCAGGGAGAGTCTTCGGAAAAGACCCTGGTTGCTTACACGGCCTACAGAGCTTTTTCAGGTACGGTACAAGCTGACCGGGATACCAAAAAACCCACAACTGTCAAGCCAACCAGAGGTATTAATTCATCAGATTAGAATCCCATTAAGCAGCCACAATGCAAAGCCCTCAGAGGAGGTGTGTATGGATCTGCTCAGAGGGAAAAGTGGACCCCCCAAAGTAAAAGGACCAGTTCGGATGCCTGTCATGCCTGAGAGTCACACAGGAAGTACACCATACAGTGAAGGTTCTCAGTCATAAGATCCTTTCAGGATGAGAATACACAAGTGGCTCCTTTACTTGTGTAGTCACACTGCCATTTTTTTTTTTTTTTTTTTTTTTTTTTTGAGCCGAGTGTCACTCTGCAGTCCAGGCTGGTCCTGACCTCACTATGCAGCCCAGGCTGGTCTAAAACTCACAGCAGTATTCCTGCTTCAGCCTCCTAAGCACTGGGATTGTAGGCCATGTACCACCATACCCAGTTTACGTGGTGCTGGGGAATCAAACCCAGGCCCTTGAGCTGGCTAGGCAAGAGCTTTAACCACTGTCCTGTTTCTCCAGCCCTTGTTCCACCATCGTTACTGTTCATCTGAATGGAGCTGGCAGCTGAGTTTGGTATCATCATTGTAGACGCCTTCCTGGCAACTACTTTAATAAATTCATTACCAGAGGTTAAAAAAACAAAGAAAGGTGTCTTAGTTACTTTTTCATTGCTGTGACTCAATACCTGACATCCACAAATTTAGGGAAGGAAAGGTTTATTTTAGTTCACAGTCTTGAAGGTCACAGTCCATTCAGGGGTGGCCGGCAGCAATGGAAGTACATGGCAGAGGCAGAGGTGGAGGCAGCTTCTCACAGCATCACAAACAGGCAGGCAAGCTGAGACTAGCTGAGACCAGTCCCAGTCCTAGTCCCCAGGGAAGGCAGGAAGCAGCTTATATATCCTTCCAGGTCTCCTCCCAGTGATCAGCCCCACCTGGATCCAGGTGTGGAAGGTGTGGTAAGCCTCCACTACACTACATGTGTAATCTAATTTACATACCTATAATCCAATTTACATGCCTGTAATCCACCCCTCCAGACTAGGCCCCAATTTCCCAATAGCACATGGTTCCATAGACAATCTATAGCATTCAAATACATGAGACTTTTGGGGGACATTCCAGATCCAAAACACACTAAAAGGACTAGGGCTAGATTAAGAGCCAGAGAATACTTCTTTGGTACTATGTACCGTAAGTGTTATGAATAGGGGGATTCCAAACTCTGTCTGTCCTCTAGAGCACAGTGGTTGAAGATAATCCAGCAATTAGAAGAGGTCTTCATGTTGAGAGCAGAGGATATGTCTATGACAGCCTACCAATGATGGGACATGATGGCATTTACTATAACTACCTAGTTGATGTTCAGTTATAGAAAAAAGAAAGACGATGAGAAGTCTGTGTCATGCTTCAGATTTTGTATTAAACTCAGGCTACAGACTTATACTGTCTTACAAGGATGTTTCAGTGTGGTTGGCTCTGGAATCCACTCTGGAACTGGGGAAGCACGCTTCCTGGATGTGGCTGGGTGGGTCATGGAGGCACGACTTTGGAGTTTATGTCTGGTCCCCATCTCTTCCTCTCTGTCACTGCTGCCCTGCTCTGCTCTCTGAATGCTGAACTTAGCAGTTTTACTCTATCATGTTCTTCCACCATAATGTGCCTGACCATGGACTTAAAACCAGCTGACCATGGACTTAAAACCAGCTGACCATGGACTAAATCCCCTGAAACCACAAGCCAAGTCTCTTCCTTTAAATCACAGGTGTCAGATATGTGTCCAAGCAATGGGAAAGCTAACTTATATAAATGGTAACCTTCCATGTCACCTTAGGATCCACATTACTCTGTCCACAGTGTGTTGCCTTTCTCTACCTGGAAATTCCCTATGTCTATATATCCTCAATTATCAATTGTCTAATGTACATTAACACACAGGAGACATTAGTTTGTCTGGTGCTGGTTTCATTAAGCTAGCTAAAATGGCCTGAGTTACGTTTTACACTGACTGAGCGCACAGGCGTAGCTGATAATCATGTGTGCTTTGCATTAAAAAAAAAAGTGTTCAGGCCAAGGTCTCAACAGGAAGGGAACTGGTGAAGTTACTGTGCACAATTACAGCATTTTTCTCATATGATGTGTATCCTTAGGGCCTATCTGTTGTGGTTACTGAAGCACTATGGGAGACCTCCTCCTTCACTAAATTCTCCCTCTCACTTGAAATACACTTCTCCCGTGGTTCGTGTCATTCCTGAACAAGTTCCAGAAGTCCTCTTCTGTGAATGACCTTAGTTCCACTGTCACAGCTGCCTTAATGCCCTGAGTCCATTCTAAATGTTGCCATTTCATGGTCATTTTGACTTTTGGAAGAGTCGGAATGACACGGTGCCAGGTCTGGTAAAGAGCATGGATGAGAACATACCATCCAGTTATTTTTTACAAGCCTGCCATTCCACTGGATAGCACTTCATAGCAGTGTTCACAGAATTTTTTATCACACTATGTAAAAACACTCGTGAAAGGATTTGCAGAACTACCTTAGAAAGTAGTGAGAATAATGGGATAAGTGTGTTTGAAGTGAAAAGATGAATTTTGGAGAGAATGACACTTGTTTACTTTAATGAATTTTAAAAAAATATCTACAGTCACTGTACATTTTGATCACACCTGGTATAGTCATTGCTTATGCAGTGCCAGTGGTTTTTTTTTTTTTTTTTGGTTTTTATTTATTTATTTATTTATTTATTTATTTATTTGCTTTTTGAGACAGTCTTGCTCTGTAGCCCAGGCTGGTCCTGAACTCACTACATAGCTCAGGCTAACTATGGACTCATGATAATCCTCTGGGTGTGTGCCACCACACCCAGCTTTATGTGGTGCTGGGGAATTGAACTCGGGGCCTTGTGCTTGCTAGGAAAGAGTTTTAACTGCTGTGCCATTCCTCGAGCCCCAGTGCCAGCTTTGTGCAAACCCTGTCCTACTGTGTGATCCCAAGCAATGTGGTTATGTGAATTTGGAGATCAATCATCTATCAAGAAAGGGTGAGGTACCCCAGGCTACATATCCTTCACATATGAAATACACCAAAGAAGCTGGGAGTGATGGCACATGCCTGTAATCCCCAGATCTCAGGAGGCTGAGGCAGTAGTCCAAGGTCAGCCTGGGCTCCACAGTGAGTTGAGGACCAGCCTGCACTAAAGAGCAAGACTGTCTCAAAAAAAAAAAGTATGCTAAAGTAAAATAAAGCAACAGAATGATAGGAATTTCTTAACTGGTTTTAACCTCGGTACTCACTGTGTATGTACAAACACCAATTTTGCAGAGGGCAGAGGTGACAGGGAAGAAGCCAGCAGTCGTAAGACCACCAAGGCAGCCCCTGGAAGACATTCACGAACAGATGCCATTTCTGCCAGGTGCTAAACTGCTGGAGTCACTAGGCACATGCTGCTCTGGCCTGGGCAGAGGGGTCGGGAGTGCTGGCAGAGGGGCAGGGAGGCTGGGAAGCTCTTGAGGAAGAAGCAAGAAAGCTGGAGACCGAGTGATTAAGAAGGCGACAGAAGTCAGAGAGGGGTAGGAGCTCCGCTGAGACACCTGGGTGGGTTGAATGTGAAGCCCAGCCTTACGGGGGGGGGGGGGGGGGGGGGGGGGGGGGGGGGGGGGGGGGGGGGGGGGGGGGGGGGGGGGGGGGGGGTGGCAGGGCTGTCCGAAATCTTCCAGCCTTAGGGTTTGCTTTGTTTGTTCTGTTTCATTTTGTCATTTCCTGATAGTACTTTTGTATGAGGGATGATAAAAAATACAGAATGTGCTTAAATTTTAAAAATTCATACAGTAGAAGACACATGGCCATTAATCCCCTCATCTCCTCCCCCTCACGTCCAACACCCTATCCCACCGCTCTTGTCACTGTCTGAAGTGATGCCGGAAGTCCGCTTTCACGAACGCCTTTATGAGGTATGATCAAAACCCCGGTGAAAGCTGCAGCCTTCTCTCACCTTATCCACTGGATCTGGCACTGCGCAACTTCTGCCCCTTCCTCAAAGCCAAAATGATCACGACAGGTCAGCACTTCAAATTAATTCAGCATGTGGAGCCGTCACGCAGCACATCTAGAGGCATTCACGAAAGAGGACTTCCGGAACTGTAGAAGAAAGTGGCGAGAAGGATGGGATAAGTGTGTTCCAAGCCAGGCTAAGTGACGGCAATATGTCATTTACTGCAACACATGTTTAAAATTTTAAACATTCACTATATTTTTTATCACACTCTGTACCTACACGATTATTGGAAACAAAGTAGGAACCAAATGTCACTTTTGGCATCTATGCTGTAGGCGAGGAAGTGACTGGCTGGCAGGGTGGCCCTGAGGCTTACGCCCAGACTCGTTCATTAACTCATATTAAGCACAAGCTGGTAGGCCTTGACGCCCACACAAGTCAGCCTCTCCTCCTGTGTTTATAGTGCCCCTGGGACAGGGCTGGGGAGCATCTAGTGTACCTAAATCTCGGTACTTTCAGACCCGAATACTCTTTTCTTTTTTGGAGACAGGGTCCCACTCTGTAGCCCAGGCTGGTCTTGAACTCACAATGTAGCCCAGGCTGGCCTTGGATTCATGATAATCCTCCTGCCTCAGCCTCCCCAGTGCTGGGATTACAGGTGTGTACCGCCATGCCTGGTTTTGACCCTAATACTTTCAATAACACAAATAAAGAAGCATTTATACATTTATATGACAGAAAAGTAGGGGGACTACAGTACTAGGGGCAGAGTGGTGGTGACTGAGCACAAACAGGCATGTTGAGGAAAGGTAAAGTGAATTCAGGAAGTCTGAACAGAGAAGGCTTCAACGGGAGGCCAAGAATGACGGTTTTCCGGTTTTTGTGGTGCAGACAGGGATCAAACTCAGGTTTCGCGAGTGCTGGGCAAGAGCTCTTGAGCTGCATCCCCAGCACCAATGGCGGGGTGGAGGAACTGGAGAAGCAGAGTACAGAATGTAAAGGGAAATTTGACAGAAAAGATACGCTCAAATTTTTTAAGTATTTCATTTCACCGTCAGTGTATGGGTGCAGCGAATATGTTTGCTATGCCGAGGCCCCAGGGAAAATGAATACTGACTATAGTCACCTGGGGAGCAAGAACTGATTGGACATCTTTATAGAGCACTGTACAAGGTTCTTTGCATTTAGAAAGTGTTAACTTTTGCAGATACTTTTATCAGGCTTTTATAAATTGTGAAAAATAAAATGATATCCATGCTGTAAGCTTAAACATCACAAACCTAGCGAGCATGATGGTTGCCAGGCCATAGTATCAGCACTCTGGGAGTGCAACCTTCTGAGGCAACCTTCACTAGCTCAAGCCCAGCCAGTGCTATTTAGCAACATAGTGAGGCTGGTCCTGCCATCCCAGGACTCTGGGAGGCGAATGCAGGAGGATCACAAATTCAAGCCAAATTTGGGCCACCAAATGACTTAGTGAGACTCTATCTAAAAAGGGCTTGGGATATGGCTCACTGTGAAGGCTCTATTTTTCTTCTTCAGAAAAAAAAGAAAGAATATAAAAAAGAAAAAATGCACTGGGGAAGTAGCTCATTGTAAAGGCTCTGGGTTTCTTCAGTACAAAAAAAAAAAAAAGGAAAGGAAAGAAAGAAAGAAAGAAAAGGAAATGGGCTGGGGATGTAACTCAGTGTGAAGTGCCTGGGCTCCATCCTGTGTACAAAACAAAACAAGCATCAGGCCAGGCATGCTTCCCGAGGAGCACTGAAGACTGCCCTTCTTGAGGTGGCTGGGGTGGGCTGGGGATGCTTTAGGGCTAGAGCCACAGCCAGGAAGGATAATCTGTGACACTTATGGCTTTTAGGTCTGGAATCTTGAGCATTATCTAACCAAAGCATAGTCCTCATGGCATAGTATATAATACTATGAAGTGGCTTTTTGTTTTTCAGATAGGTAAGCGAGGGGCTGGGGTAGCTCAGTGGTACAGCACTTGCCTGGCAAGTGTAAAGACCTGCATTTGATCCCCAGTGCTGAAAAACAGTAAATTAAAAAAAAAAAAAGTAAATTTTACTAACTTTTCAGTGAGGGGGAAAATTGGTAAAATAAATCCATGAGAAAGAAAAGAGAGTGCTTGGCCACGTGTGCATGTGCATATACACAACTGTGACTTAATGTATTCCAATACTGCGTGCACCACCAAATGGAAGTAGTTCCAAGGCAATGGAGGGTGGACCAAATGTGGAGCAAGAAGTTGCTTTTCGTACCTCCAGTCAAGCTTTCCTCCTCGTGTCTTTCAGGGATTTGAAGCATGCAGTGAAGTGACCCACACCAGCTCCCAGGCTGCCAGGGGAAAGACCGGATTACACCTGACCAAGGGACCTACAGAGAGGAGAAAAAGCTTCGACTCCTACAGATCTCATGTCCCACAATAGCCTGGCTCTTGTTGGTTCCTGCTTGGCTGGAGAGATTCATGGGCTGGACTCCTGCAGCCCCCACCCCTTTTCCTAGACCCCCAGGCACTGGGGAGGAAGAGTGTGAGCTGGCTTGTTAACATTCCCAGATGTTAAGTAAGAGGAGTGCACTTAGTAGGAGGACCCCTGGGGGCATCCGGGTGTCTTACTAACAGGCTATCAAACTGCACTTCCGCTCCTGGGAGATAAACACTAAATGTAATAATCTCCTAAGATATAACTGTTGTGTATGGGTACACATGTGCTGCCCCTCCTGGGACTGGCGGTGCTGTGGCGAGGCAGGGCATTCACCTGGCAGGAAGGCTGTCCTTCAGGTGCTGTGGGAGACAGGAAGCAAAAAGCCATCCCTCAAAAGACACTTCCAAGAGCAAGGAAGGTGTGTTAAGCTGGAAGGTCTTTCCGGGGTGGGACTCAGGAGGATGTCTTGTTCGTTAAAGTTCTTGGCTCGGTGTCTTGCCACCAGAAAGTCCAACAAAATCCCGCACAGTCCTGGAAGGAATGAACTCTGCAAACACTGCTAGGTACCTTCCTTGTGTAAGAAAATGTACTAAGTTACTGGAGATATATATTGGCCATGACCCCTTCCCTAAGTTTGGAGCCTTAGGAACCAGAGGATTCTTCAGGAGATAGGACAAGATATTTATTTTTAGGTGGCAGAATTGCACCTATTATTACTATTATTATTTAACTTTTTAGAAAAGGATACTTAGAGTGAGGATTTTGGATATCTTGGTGGCTGTGGAGGGTCAACACTGTAGGGTAGCCTTTTTAAACCTTCACACTGCCCTTTTCTTGCCAGCATAGAAATGGAATTTCTCACTGGGAGTAGATTTTCTTGGATTAGTCAATCGGTGATTCCACTAAGACAGTCAGTATACGCACCTTCCTGTTTGTGTCCTTCCTCCCTGGCCTTTCCTCCTTGGTCCTCTCTGCAAACCCACCCCACTTGCCTAGCTTCTCTCTGTTGGCCACTAAGGGCATTTCAGCCAGCCCCTAGCTACATGTCATTTCTCCATGCTGATTTCTTCTCAATCTAAGTCACCAGGCTCAAAGTCTGTCCTGGGCACCAGCTTTACGTAGTCTTTCTGCACTCTTCCCAAGTAGACTCCTTTTGAAGGTACTTTCCATTCTGTTCTCTTTCTACTAGCTGCTTATGATGTTTTGGAGAGCCTTCATTAATGTAAGAGTAAAAATCCAAATTTTCTTTTTTTAAACCATGGAGATTGCAACCAGGAACTTAGTCACTATTTTACAGAACCACATCACCAACCCTTTTAAAAACTTTATTCTGAGGCAGAAGCTTGCTAAGATGCTTAGGCTGGCCTCAAACTTGGGCTCCTCCTGCCTCAGCCTCTGGGGTAACTGGAATTACAGACATATGCCACCAAGCCTGGCTCCAAAATTCTTTCTTTCTTTCTTCCCTCCTTCCTTCCTTCCTTCCTTCCTTCCTTCCTTCTTTCGTGCTAAGAGTGGAACCTGTGTTCTTCACACTCTATTATATCCCCAGCCCATGTTTGGTTTGATTTTGAAACAGAGTCTCACTCTGTGTCACTAAGTTGTCCACGCTGGACTTGAACTTGCCATCTTCCTGCTTCAGCCTTCCAGGGAGCTAGGATTACAGGCCTCCGTCACCAGGCCTGGCTCCAAAAGTTTCAACATGCCTGCATGACTCTGTGTGGCTGGTTCTTGCTTGCTTCCCTGGGCTCTCCTGTTGCTCTGTCCTGGCTGGCTTTCTTTCAGAGAGGCCTGGATCTTTGCCCACCCAGGGCCTCTGAGGCACCATTCCATTCTTTTATCATGAGGCCCTCTCTGGCACTCAGAGTCCTATGAATACTCATCATAGGTTGAGCATCCCTGAACTGAAAGTCTGATGGCAGGAATGCTGCAAAAATCTGAAACATTTTCAGTGCTAAAATGACATTAGAAATGGAAAATTCCATATGTAATTTCATGTGATGAGCACAGTCAAAATCCAGATATAAGCCAGGGCTGGTGGTGCAGGCCTACTAATCTTAGCATTCTGGGAAGCTGATACAGAAGGATCACAAGTTTTAACCCAGGCTGGGCAATTTAGCAAGATCCACTGTCTTAAAATCAAAAATAAAAATGGGCTGTATATATAGCTCAGTGTGAAGGCCCTGGACTTCATCCCTTGTACCAAATAAATAAATAATAAAAACTCAGGTACACTGTGAATGTTGTAAAATTACCTTTGAGCTGTATGTACAAGGTTTGCATACATACATACATTTCATGTTTAGACTTTGGTTTCTTTCCCAAGAACACACACACACACACACACACACACACACACACGCACACGCACACGCACACACACACTATATGTACGCACTCGCAAAGCTGAAGTATCTGAAACACTGAATACCTTTAGCCCCAGGCATTTCAAATAGAGAATATTCAGCCCCTGTTATACTCTGTATATCTTTACATTACTTCTGAAATAATAAAAAACTATTGGTAAGATTATTTACCATCCCCCTCAAACTGTAACCATTGTGACTACCCAGGTTTGGCCCTGCTGCCTAGTGCAAATGCCAGGAGTAGACACTCAATGTATGGATTATTACATGGTAAGCCAACCGGTACTGAGGGCTGGACTTCTGTCATAGTTTGGATTGGATATGTCCGCCAAAAGCCTCATGTATTTGGAAGTTGTGGATTATGGGCATATGGTGGATTACAGGTGTGTGGTAGATTACTGGGTGCGCAAACTGGAAGGGTTGGATCCTGGGGCTCACCCACAAGGGGTGGGACTCTGAGGCCTGACCAGGAAGGGGCGGATTACTGGGACGTGACCTGGAAGGGTCTGTGCTAGCAGTATCCTGCCTCTTGGACTCACTTCCTGCCTGCCATGCTGTGACCAGCAGTGTTCCTCTGCCAAACCCTTCCTGCCATGTGCTTCCGCCGTTGCTGGCTGCCCACGTAATGGACTGTGACCTTCTGAAAATGTGAGCTAAAATAAATCTTTCCTCCCTTAAGTTGTGGATGTCAGGTATTCTGTCCCAGCAATGAAAAAGTAACTTCCTAACATGATGTTACTATTCACTTTTACTGACAGTCACAGATAAATTTATCTAATAGAATGGGGTCAGGAGTGAAAATGAGAAGAAACTTTTTTTTTTTGAGACAGGGTCCCACTCGATAGCCCAGGCTGCCTTGAACTCATGGCAATCCTCCTGCCTCAGCCTCCCAAGTGCTGGAATTACAAGCGTGCGTCACCATGCCCAGCTTAGAATTTTTTTTTTTCCGCAGTACTGAAGGCTGAACACAGAACCTCCATGCACACCTGTACCCCGGCCCTTTTAATTCTTTTTTCTTTTTCTTTTTTTTTTTTTTGTATTTTCAGTCATGGTCTTACTAAGTCACCTAGGCTGGGCTTGTGATTCTCTTGCCCCAGTCTTCCAGAGTGCTAGGATTTCAGGTCCTCTGGGAAGGAACTCATGGTATTACAGGGCCCATGCACTGGGTCCTGCTTGAGTCCTTTAAATAATCACTTTTACCTGCAGGCTTGTTAAGCTTCGTTGGAGTCAGGCAGCGGGGAGACACTGCAGGAGGCCAAGCTCACCTCCTGCTGCTTGCACCCCAGCCAGGCAGTCTCCTGCAGCACGGCCAGCATCTCCTGGAGCGCCCAGGGTCCCTAGCCTCTCCTGAAATCCTGAAGGTCTCTGTGTGGAACATCTCCCTATGAGTAGCTGTGTGTGTGTGTGTGTGTGTGTGTGTGTGTGTGTGTGTGTGTCCCGCTTCCTTCCAAAGGAGGAACTTGCCTCCAACAAGTTTGAAACTGTGGATTACGGCAGGTTCCCATGGTCCACACCACTACCTGGAGAGCCACAGCCATGCCCTCCCCATGAGACTTGGGCCCCAGCCCCAGACAGCTTCATATCACTTCTTTCTTTCTTTTGATTTCTCTTCTTCCTGGTCTATCCTTCATTTCTCCGAATCCCATCACTGCTCAGGATTGTATTTAACTTCACTGTCACAGCCGGGGCTCGGTGTGTCTCATGGTTGGCCCAGACTGAGCCTGGGGGATGAAGTTCAGGCTTGGGTTACTCTCTGCCAAGAGCAGGCATCTCTGTAAGACCCGGAGAGCAGGAGCTGTCTGGGTCATAATGTATTTTTTTGAGTTTGTGCAACAAACATTCTTTTCAGAATCAGAAAAAGCAAACATTTAAAAACCGCGAATGCTAGGCTCCCTGGCACAGGTCTGGAATGCCAGCACTCGGGGAGGCTGAAGCAGGAGACTGCAAGTTCAAGTCTGGGCAACTCGGTCACTTAGTGAGACTCTGTCTTAAAATCAAAAATAAATATGGGCTGGGGCTGTAGTTCAGCGCGAAGGCCCAGGGCTCTATTCCCAGTTCTGCCCCAAACAACCAACCTGTGAAAAGTTCAATCAAATATACCCTAATAAACACAACATTTCCCAGTTGGAAGAAGCAGGTGAAAGGAAGCAGAGTTGCTGAGGCTGGCCGGAAATAGGAGGAGGGGCGGAGGGAGAGCTGTGAGTTCAAGGAACCCGGAAGGTGGGTGGGCCTGGGCAACCCTAGGCCGAGGGAGGCGCCGGCACGACAGGTGCAATGTGCGCACAGCACGGGTGGTGGAGGGCGGAGAGCGGGTCTGCCTGGGGTTTGGAACTGTGCGTTCCCTGGGGAAAAGTTGATTCTGTTTGTCGTGGGCGCCGCAGCTGTAAGACAAGCTGATCCAAGGAGAGTCGGGACCCCAGGCTGGGTGACTCGGGCTGCGGGCGGTAGGGATGGCTGCACCCTTCCCTCCCTCACCAGGGTCCGGTTTGCACACGGTCGGGCTCTTCCCCGGCTGCCGTCTCGGTCAGTTCTCAGCCATCAAGTCCTCGGCGGCGCCTGCTTCGCGGAGGACTCACAATGACATGTACACGACATCCACTTCCTCCTCTCCTCCGGGGACAGAGCCTTCAGGCTCCGGGCCGGGCTCGGGGCTCCGCACCGGCCTCCCTCACCCTCCCCTCATCCCGGCCCCGGCCACGGCGCCAGTCCGGCGTTCCCGATAAGCCCTGCAGCCTCTGCACCCGGAAAGACCACGTTCGGTTGGATTCTGGGGCTCCAACTCAACTGTCCCCTTGGCAGGGAAGCCACCTGAACGTCGGGGCGGCCGCTGAGACCTCGGCGTCGGCGCGTGGTGCCGCCCGAGGACCCGCCGCCTTCTCTGTGGGCTCTTTGGGAAGGGGCAGGATCACACGTCTTCGCGTGTCACCATCTGCGGCCTCGACAGCTGTTCTCGATAGTTCGGATGCTCCGGGAAAGAGCCTGGGAAGAAGGGCGCGGGCGAGCCGCGGGGCGGGGCCGAGGCGAGCGGGAGGCGTGGCCAGGGCGGGGGCGTGGCCGGCGGCGGGTGGGCGTGGCCGGCGGCGGGTGGGCGTGGCCGGCGGCGGGGTGGGCCGGCCGAGCAGCGCTGCAGGAAGGTGCGGTCGCCCTTCGGTCTGCGGGCGCGGCGAGCAGTCTGAGTCGCGGCGGGCGCACGCCGAAGTGGAGAACCCAGTGACCCCAGAACTTCTCCAACTCCGCCAGTGTCCCGGCGGGGCCGGTTTGGGGCGTGCAAGGCGGCCAGCCCTGGAACCGAGGTAAGGGGCGCCGCGAACAGGGGACCGGTGAGGGGTCGGCGCTGCAGGGTTCCGGCGCCTCCCGGCGGCTCGGGACCCCGCGGCGGGGCGCGGGTCCCGCCGGAGCCCCGTCTCTGTGCGCGGGCCGCCCTCTTCCCTCCCTGCCGGCTTGGCCGGGCACTCCGAGGGGCACCATCTGCCCGGAACGCGGCGGCGCCCGGTCGCCGTCCTGTACTGGCTCTGGGCCCGAGCCCGGGCGGGCACGTCCCCCGCGGCTCGGAGGCGGGTCCCCGGACCTCGCCGTTACCTGCCCCATCCCAGGTGGAGGGCGCGCTGGTCCCCGCCTGAGCCGGCGAGCGCCGCGGGAAGCCGCTGTCCCCCTCCCGCCCCATCCGCGGCGGGACCCTGGCGTCCGGCTCGCCTCGGGCGCCTCGGGGCTCGGGAGGCGGGCGGGCCCTGGCGCTGCAGCCTGCCGACCACCCCGGGCCCTTTCTGTGCCCGGCGGGGCAGCCGAGGTGCCAAGTTTCTGTGAAAGCCGACACGTTGTGTCCCATTAGGATCGTATTTACCAAAATCAGTTTAGGAAGAAAAAAGCCCATTCTTCCAAACATGGATTGCTGACAGCCGCCGCGAAGTATGCGAATAAGATTGCACGAGGTGTTTTTGTCTTTAGGAAACGGTGAAACCTGGTATTGACCTGCTTCCTTTTTTTAAAACTGAAAATTAAGATGATTTTATTTACGGTCGGGGCTGCTTGCTCCTAAAGGGAATTCCATTCAGGGGGAGGTGTCTTCGCTGCAGCCACCGGGCAGTGGCCTGATTGGCGGCCCGCCCAGAGTTGACCCTCCCAGACACCCTGGATCCCGGTCCAGTCTATGTGGTGGAGGTCCTGAGAGCGTCTTGCTCGTTCCCCGATTCTGTCTCCTGCTTCTCAGATGCTACTGAGATCTTTATTAGATAAACTCTGCCTATCTCTAATTGTTTCCCTAAAAGATTTAATCCATATTGTCTCTCAAAGATTTTGAAATGGCCTCCAAGTTACTTACAGGTGCAGATCATACAGGTAAATATAATTCAGCCGAGTTACTGAGGAAAGAGTTTCACCTGCTAACTTGAAAATTGGAGCCTAACCAATAGAACGTGTGTGTATATGCACAGAAAAAATTCCTGGTAACCCTTTATTATTATTATTTTTTATGGTTTAAGGTCATATTGAAGTCATATCGAGAGTAGGAGAGTTCTAAAAGCAAATGCAAGTTTCTGTCTCTAACTTTTTCAATCATTCATTCTTTTCTTTTTTTTTTTTTTTGAGACAGGGTCTCATTCTGTAGTCCAGGCTTGTTCTGAACTAACTGGAATAGCCAAGGCTGGCCTTGGACTCAGGACAATCCACCTGCTTTAGCCTCCCAAGTGTTGGGATTATAGGCGTGCACCACCACGCCTAGCTTTATGTGGTGATGGGGAATTGAACTCAGAGCCTTGTGCTCGCAACGCAAGCACTTTAGCTATTGGGCCATTTCTCTAGCCCCTCTTTTTTTTTTTTTTAAACACGTGCAGCTTACAAAAAAAGTAAAATGAATAACAGAATTTTACGAGGAGCAAATGCAAAAAAAAAAAAACTGGGTAAGGTGTAACTGAGGAGGAGTTTATGATTTCCCATGGTAAAACAAGCCTCTCATGATCTCAGAATTGGGGTTCAGCTGCTAACCAGCCATATAAGGTATGCAGTCCCTGCCTGCCTTCCAGCCCCACCTCCTGAGTTGTCTGGATCCCTCCGTGATTTTCCCTCTCCTCACACACAGGCACACACACACGCTGCCCGTGCCAGGCACGTCAGACGGCCCACAGGTTGTCACTTCCGTGCTTTATGTTGAGTGAATGAGCCTTCTGTTCCCCTGCTCTCACTCCTCCTGTCCATCTGTTGATTACTCACCCACACGTCACGTGCCACTCACCTTTCGAAGGACACAACCTTCCCGTTATCTCCTGGCAGAGGTAAGCTCATGCCTGTACCTCTGCCAGAACACTATTTTTTTTTGCCCCAGAACAGGAGAAATTAGCCCATGTTGTCTTTGCAGTTATTCCCTTGTTGTGAATTTTAGACATTCAAGGATTCCACGTAATTGGCACGCTGTCCTGACATCTTCCAAGTACATAGCTTTACAGATTTATAATTTTTAATGTGATGATCCCTGATTGCTGTAGCTTGAAAAACTACCTCTGGATCACCTCACAAATTGTTGGAAGTTCATAGCAGTCTTTCAGGAGGATATTTAGCTTGTTGATGGCCCATACATCAAAACTGCAATTTCATGTAGAGATTGTCATTTTAGATGGTCATCTCAGCTGGGTGTGCATGCTTATAACGTCAGCATTCTGGGAGGCCAAGGCCAAAGGATTTCAAGTTCAAGTTCAGTCTGGGCAATTTATCTCAAAATGGGGTTGGGAATGTAGCTTAATGCATAGGCCACACACACTCATGCAGATGACCTCTTTGGAGAAGCTAAATCAGACTCAAACCTTTCATTTTTGTGATAAGTTCTTTTGGGATGACTTAAATTCTTCTACATAAAGTGGCCCTTTAATCCAATTTATTAGAACAGGTTGCTGTGGGCAAGCTCTTCTCTTTCTATCCATTCAAGTGTCGTTCCTCCTTATGTCCCAGTAAGTGACAGGCAAATCTTAGTGCCTTGAAGAATCATCAACTGAGTACGATTGCCACATGTTGAGTGCAATCCCTGCTGCCATCCAGAACTCATACCCTAGATCCTTCCCTGTAGATCCCAGAGAAGGTGTTTGAGCATCTCTTGTTGAATAGACACACCTAGAATAGAGCCAACATACGTACACAAATACATTCTGTCCCCAAGGTCTTGCTTCTTCCTAGTTCAATAGAAATAATCTCTAACCACTCACTCAGAGAACCTTAACTGGTACTGCATGCTGGGAATTGTCCGAGGTGACTGAGCTCACGCAGGAATGTAGCCTGCATTTCCTGGATTCCTGTTCATGAGCTTATCCACATACCTGGAAGAGCAGCCTTCTATATTGACGATCATTGGCTTCAGCTGGGGAACGTTGATGGCATGGTCTTGAACTCAGAACCAGGCCCAATGGCACAGGCCTGTAATCCCCGCCTTTTGAGAAGCTGAGGCAGAAGGCTCACAAGTTTGAGCCCAGTCTGGGCAATTTAGCAAGACACTGCCCTAAAATAATCAAAAGTGGGCTGCGGATGTTGCTTAGTGCAGACCACCACCATGGTATGTTTGTGCTCCTCAGTACCACGCCCACACCCACGAAATTCTTGGACTCGGGAAAAGCAAACATTCCTAGCCCCAAACACGCATACCTTATGTGAAGTTGGTAGGTGATAAATATTTGCTGAGTGGGGAAGTGAATAGATGCGCCGCTGATATGTTACTCATTGACAGTAATTATAGGATATAAAACAAAGTCCTTCAGTGTTCCTGACAATGGAAATTGGCTTGCATTTGTATAGATGTTATAGAAGGGATGGGTAGCTTAAATATTAAAACACATTTAATATCATAAGGGGAAATTCTTTTTATTCTCTCCTCTATTGTTTTATATAAAAGAAGCCAGAACTCGTGACAGCAAAGCAAATGAAAATAATGAAAAAAAAATCCTCTCTAGGTTTGAAATGAGTAGGTCTGTCTGCCTCTAGTCTCACCTCGATTCAGCAGATCTGGGCATCTCTTGTCTTGGTTTCTGACACGTGACATGGAAGGAAGTGGCAGAATTGCTGGGAGGATCTGGTAGGCCCACATGTGAGGAAAGCGTTTTGCAAACTTATAGAACAAGAACTAAGAGATGGTGTGCCAGTGAGTACCAGGCACCGTGCGAGGCTCTCTGTATATATCATTTCATTTATTTCTCTGAGTTACGTAAAAGGATATTTGCACAGTGAAAAACCCAAACTTTAATGACTCTTTCTTCACAGTGAACAAGAATTGAGTATGCCCCAAAATGTGTTAAGAACCACCGGGTTCCCTCTTTAGACTGTTGTGAGAGGACTTAGAGGTGTGAGACAGGGAGATGAAAGGTCTGTGTGACCTTGTGGATGACCCAAGGCAGTGCTGTGGGGTGGTGGACAGTCAAGGGGAGAAGATTCCAGAAATGTAAAGGAAGTGGGATGGACTTAGAGAGTGAGGAAGAGTGGAGAGGTGGGAGATTTGTGTCTAGGGAAGAATGCCGTCTAGCATTTCACCCATATCAGCCACGTAGAGGAGCGTTGGGGACTTGTGGGTTCCTTACCAAGTTTACACTGTTGTGAAGTCACACACTTGTTGCTTGACCCTAGTTTTCTCTGCCTGCAGACAATTATTAATAGCATGACTATAGTTGTGAATGTATTAAGCATTGTAATACAAGCCATTTACAAGAGATGATTGAAAAATATGGTGAATGTTTACATTTTTAAAATATACAAATAAAAGACACATTGTCATTAAGCCCCTCACAAGCCTCGCCCCTCCCCACCTGGAATGCAGTCTTTGGAGTTCTTGCCACCTTTTGAAGTAGTTCTGGAAGTGCTTTTTTGCGTCTTTATGAGATGGGATTACAGTTTGATGAATGCCACTACTCAGGGCCACCAGTAGAAAGGCAGCCTTATTTGGGGCTGGAGGAATGGCCCAGCGGTTAAAGCTCCTGCCTAGTAAGCGCTATGTCAAGTGCTCAGTGCTTGAATCTGATTCCCCAGCACCCCATAAGCCAGGCATGGTGGCACGTACTTGTGATCCGAGCACTTGGGAGACTGAGACATGAGGATTGCCATGAGTCCAAGGCCAGCCTGGGCTCCATAGTGAGTTTAGGAGTAGCCTGGGAAGCTGAGTGAGCCCCTGTCTCAAAAAAAAAAAAAAAAAAAAAAGAAAAAAAAGAAAAGAAAAGAAAAGATAAAAAAACAGGCAGGCTCATAAATATTGATGTGTCCTCATCCAGCGTATTCACCTGAGCTGGCACCGTGCAACCTGTCACTCATCCCCCAAGTCAAAGTGACCGTGATGGGGAAAGTTTTCAGTTCATTTAGGACATCGAGGCAGCCACAGCCGTGTGACTAAAGACACTTGTGAAAAATGACTTCTAAAAGTGGCAAGAATGTTTGGATGACTGTTTGAAGTGTAGAGGAGCCCTTCTCAGAGATTTGTGGCAATGCGTCTTTACTGTGATTCATTTAAAAAAATTTAAGCACACCATAGTTCTTGATGATGCCTTATAGAATGATTTGGTAGCTTTTATTTGTACAGGGGCTACTTGTTCATAACCATCAGGACCGTGCTCAGTCTGAGCCCCTCCCACAGATGGTGAAGGCAGGAGAGCAGGCCGGAGCCCTAGCAGGTTCCCCGCCAGGCATGTGTAATGGGTTTCCTATCTGGGATTTGGTGTGGCCCTGGCCACTCCCCCCAGGCATCAAGTCCAGCTGGAAATTGGTCTGCTTTGTTTCCATTTATGAGGTTTGTAGATTGAGTAACAGAATCTGGCCTGCAGCTGTATTGTGCTTTCCTGGTGTCAGATTACCGGAGTTCTTTTAAATTCATGGTTAGATGTCTGAATGTGTCTTTTGCACATAGTTTTTCAAGAGTTCCCGGTACTAAGTGATTACTTTGCTTTGGGAACAACATGTAAAACTAGAGAATTTGAAGATTTCTTTTGTCAGTAGTTTGAGAAGTAGCATTTGAAATAAGCTTGTGAATCTTTTCCTGAAACTTGTTATGCATTCCCAATGCTTCTAAAATACGGTGATGAATTTTAAAATTCAAAAGTTTATTATGATGTAGTAAAGAGCGTTCTGTGCAGTAGGATTTTAGGAGAAGGCTGACAGTGCCTTCCTCATGGAAAGTTGTTTTAAGGATTGAGAAATTGATGATGCATAAAACTGGGCCTTCCAAGAGGGAATGCAGTGCCAGCAGCTACATCCTTCTTTCCTCTCCCTTCTCTCTCTCTCTCTCTCTCTCTCTCTCTCTCTCTCTCTCTCTCTCTCTCTCTCTCTCTCTCGTTCCTTTAGTACTGGGGAATTGTACGTAAGACCTTCATTTACTCTAAGCTCCAGCCCCTATTATTGTTTATTTGAGGAAAACGTCTTATTAAATTGCCTAAGCTGGGCTCAAATTTGCGATTTTCTGCCTCTGCCTCCGAAGGGCTGGGATTATGGGCCCATGCCAACCAGGCCGGGCTTTTCTTTCCTTTCTAGTTCTGCTTGGCAAACTCCCGGGTGGCCATGGAGACACCCCGAAGCCCTCCCTCTGAGTGTGAGGCCTGCTGTCTTGCCCTCCTCAGGCACAAGGAGCTCCTCCTGGTCTGTGTTGGTCGCCCCACCCGTCATGTGGCCTGTCATTGCTGGTGATCTCTCTGTGGCACAGGAGAGTAGTGCTTGTTTCATACCTGTGCCCTTCCAGGTGCTTCAGTGGACACGCATCCAATGCTGGTTCACACGGATAGGATGTTTTTATTGAAATCTTTTCTTTTAAAGGTCATATCATGGGTCAGCTTTCCCACTGCTGGGACAAAGTACCCATGACTTCAAGGAGGAGAGGTTTAATTTGGTTCACTGTTCCTGAGTGCCGAGACAGCGTGGCGGAAGGGCCTGGTGGAGCGCAGCTACTTGCTTTGTCGTGGCCAGGAAGCAGGCCACAGGAGAAGACCCACCGTGAGCATGAGTGCACCCCCAGTGAGCCACGTCCTCCAGTGAGCCACCTCCTGAAGAGGCCCCATCTAACCACACACTGAGCTGGGGGCCCCAGCAGATGGGTCTGCCGGTGAGTGTAGTGACGCCTGTGGTTTAGTCACCTCTTCGAACAGCCTCTTCATCCAGTCCAGGTGACATTAAGATTAGCTGGTATGTCATGATCGTGAAGTTTAGAGAATCTTTACGGAATTTCTGACCGCCTAGGGGAACTTACCCAGTTATAAAGTGCTACAAATTTAAATAAAGGCTTGTCTGTTTTTTATAAGTGGGGCGGCAGCTGTGCCAATGAGTGGATTCAGGTTCTGCTCTCAATCCATTAATATCCAGCCTGTGCCTCTTATTTATTTGACAAGTCACATATGGTTATTTCCCCTGTTTTGCTGAACTGGGATGGAACCTAGGGTGTATTATGCTACATTCTCAGCCGTGGCCTCTACTCTCTCTCTCTTTTTTTTTTTTTTTTAGACAAGGTCTTACTAAGTTGCCCTATCCGGCCTTGGCCTTGCAGTCTTCCTGCCTCAGCTTCCCAAGTAGCTGGGAGTACAAGTGAATTCTCTCCTCCTCAGGCTTTGTGATGGTGGCAGGATAATAGTCCCACTTGCCCTTGTGCTGTAGGTAACCTGGAAGCTAATGAAAGGTAAGGGCTTTCTACAGAGGGCATTAATGCAGCTGACCAGCACTGAGAAGGGACACATCTGGAGGATGTCGGAGTGAACTAAGCTGTCATTTGTGTTGGTGGCATTTGAAACTTCTGGGATCAATACCTGCTGTATGAGGTTATGAAATTTTGATGAATGTTTGCTGAGTCAGAAACCAAAATATTTTCCTTTAACTTGTCCGCTTTCAGTCTTCCCTCTGGAAAATCTTACTCATTCTGTGAAACTGTAGTTATCCGAGTAACTCCTTGGGCAACTTCTGTTGAACTTCTTGGTGGGGTGCATTGCTCAGCCACATACATGGGCAGATAGATGCATTTTTTTTTTTTTTTTGAGACAGGATCTCTCTCTCTGTAGCCCAGGTTGGTCCTGAACTCACTATGGACCAGGCTAGTCTTGGACTCATGGCAATCGTCCTGTCTCAGCCTGCCTGGTGTTGGGATTATAGGTGTGCAGCATCATGCCCAGCTTATATGATGCTGGGGAATGAACTCAGGTACTTAGTGCTGGACTTGACGAAGCCTTTGCTGAGCCATTCCTCCAGCCCAGATAGCTGCATGTTATACAAGTAGGAAAAACCCTGGACGTCTCACTGCTCAGATCTGTTCATTGTATGTGGACCCAGCACCTACTAGCATTTTTTTTCCATCTTCTATGTCAGAATTTTCTTTTTCTTTTAATGGTTTTGATGTTATTTATTTTGTCTTATTTTTCTTTTCCCCCGTTTTATTGATATATATTAGTGCAAGATTTAAGGTTTACAATGAAGTTGAGGATTTTGTGCACATACATATCTTGTCAAGGTGACAAGGACTTTCCCACTCTCCTTTTGTCCCTCCCCATACCCTCCCCACCCTCCTTCCCCCGCCCGACTCCCCTGTTTTACTTTGCTTTTCGTTTTAAGTTCCATAAGAGTTGTGATCTGGGTTTCTCATATCAGAGAGACCATTCGGTGTTTCACTTTCTGCTTCTGACTCACTTCACTAAGCATGACGTTCTCAAGTTTCTTCCATTTGTCTGCAAAAGCCTCCACACTGTTGGACTTTATAGATGCATAATATTCCATTGTGTATAAATATCACAGTTTGTGTATCCACTGGTCTGTTGATGGGTATTTTGGTGACTTCCATATTTTTGCTATTGTTAGTTGTGCTGCTATGAACATGGGTATACATGTTTCTCTGTTGTGTGTTGTTTTGGCCTCTCTTGGATATATTCCCAGGAGGGGTGTCGCTGAATCGAAGAGGATATTTATTTCTAGATATAATCTTGCTCTGTAGCATAGGCTTTCCCTGAAATCAGTAGGAAGCCCAAGCTAGCCTGGGACTCATGGGCAATCCTCCTGCCTCAGCTTCCCAAGTGCTAGAATTATAGATGGGAGCTGCAATGCCTGACTTCTGTGGTGCCGGGGAATTGAAGTCAGGGCTTTGTGCTTGCTACAAACAGTTTAACTGCTGTGCCCGTCCTCCAGCCCCTAGAATGTTTTTGTAACAAGAAATTACTGTTTAGTTTCATCAGCTTTGTAGGCTCACCTGTGTTTCCTCTAAATTTCTTCTTGGGCTGAAGGAATAGCACAGTGATAGAGCCTTTGCCTAGCAAGAGCAAGACCCTGAGTTCTGTTCCCCAGCACTACACATGCCAGGCATGGTGGCATGTTCCCACAATCCCAGCCCTCAGGAGGTTGAGGCACGAGGATTACTGTGAGTTTGAGGCCAGCCTGAACTGCATAGTGAGTTCAGGACCTGCCTGGACTACAGAGTGAGACTCTGCCTCTCAAAAAGAAAAAAAATTCTCTTCCTGACCATTTTCTGACTCCCAGTTCTCTCTTGAAGTATAATTAATTATCTGTCTTTCTCCTCTTAGGCTCTCTCTGCCACATGGGCACATTGTTTGTACATGTGTCCATATCCTTCCCACACTCAGCTGGACATGTTATTAGCTGTATGAAAGTGAGCATTCCGCTGGGCTTGGTGACGCACCTGCCTGTAATCCCAGCACTCGAGAGGCAGAGGCTGGAAAATTAGTGTGAATTTGAGGCCAGTCTTGGCTACATAGTGAGTTCACAACCAGCCTGGTCCACAGAATGAGACCCTGTCTCTAAATAAAAGTGAGCATTCTGTGGAGTTTGTTATTTGACCTGCTTTGGAATACATGATTTTTATCAGTGCCTTCACTTTTTTCCATTCTGATGGCCAGAAAAAAAGAACTATCTGAAAGATGCTCTTATATGTTTGATTGTTTTTTTAATGCGTATATAAGGGGGGAGGGGCGTACTGTGGACTGGCCCCAGGGCCTTCACACTGAGCTGTATCTCCAGCCCCTTTGCATTTTTTGAGAGGAGGACTTGCTGAGTTGCCCAGGCTGGGCTTGAGTTTGGTGATCCTCCTGTCTCAGCCTCATAATGCCTTGCTTGGATTACTGTTGTTATTTGTCCAGCCAGAGGTAATAATCCAAGGTAAGCCGGTATGCAACACTGGGAGACTGGGTCCTGGGTTATAGGTAGTTTTGACAAGAAGAGCTATGTGATCTTGAGCAAGACATTACCTTCTTCCTGGTTTCTTGATCTTAATTTGTAACTTCTGTTGGCATAAACTTGCATTGGGCTGATTTTATAGGGAGCCTTTAAACTACAATACTCAGATTCTATGCAGCTGTCCTATAGCATGTAAGAAAGTAAAAGAAAATATTGACGATTTAAGAGCAGTATACGTGTAACACACTGTTGTGCTTGCAGGCTTTTGAATGTGGTTGGCTGACAGGCAAGCCACACCCAACACTAGCAGTGCAGGGCTGTGGAGGAGTCATTCCACATTGATGCTAAGTTGTTTCCTGTGCTCCCGGGGGCTTTGGAGGACCTAGAGGATTTGATCATGAGCTGGAGGAATTGCTGAGGAAGAAACTGATGTACTATCAGTGCCTTGTTGCAGGTAGTGAAGGCGGGAGGGGGAGAGCTGGAGGGTATAGCATATATGTAGCGTGTAGCAGCCCTGTGGACTCTGGAGCACAAAGTAACAGTGTGGAATATGTGTAGAATCTGTGCGGGACATAGTAACCATGCTGTGCCAAAGGAAAAGCATACTGTGTCAGTGCAGTGAGGCGCCACCGAGCTTGACAAAGCAGATGGTAAAGACGAGCCAGTCGAGCATTAGAGATACCAAACAGCAGGGGCTGGAGGAATCGCTCAGTGGATGAAGCGCTAAGTACCTGACTTAGATTCCCCAGCACCACATAAACTGGGTGTGGTGGTGCACGCCTGTAATCCCAGCACTGGAGAGGCTGAGACAGGAGGATTGCTGTGAATCCAAGGCCAGCCTAGGCTCCATAGTGAGTTCAGGACCAGCCTGGGCTACAGAGTGAGACCCTGTCTCAGAAAAAAAAAAAAAAAAAAAAAAAGATACGAAGCAGGGGCCTGTTAATCTTTTCTTGCACGTGGAAATCTGAAGCCAGCGGTGGCCATTCTGCAACACTGTGTTCCTTGGAAAGCCTGTGAAAGTTCAGGTGTCTGAACTCACGCAAAATAGGATCCCAGACGTTTTGTTTAGTAACTAGTCATGAAATATTTCTATCTGGTCAATAAGGACTTTTCCTAAAGGATGTCAACAGAGAGCTTTGCTTAGTTCTATTTCAGCTTCCATTTTAAAATTACCTGTCTGAAAAATATTTAGATGTCACTAAAACAGACTGCTGGACACTCTGCCTTGGCTATTAGACTGAGCGTCTGAGGAAATGGAGCCCAGAAGAGGGTTGACGTCTCAGGAGTCTTGGGACGTGTGGAAGAAAGATGTCATTGCAGTATGGCATTCTTTGAAAAGCTGTCAACCGAAGCTGAATTTTGATGGCTTGATAAATCTCATTAGTTAGAAAATTCATTAAAACTTGGAATATACTGAATTGGCAGCCAGCAGTTGAATTTTCAGCAAATCAATAAATGAGTAGTTTTGAAATAGAAAGGCAATAGAAATTGACAACATTAGATAACCACTCATGCAGTTTTCACATCCAGCCCTGGTCCCGTCGTTCTTTTGTCCTTTTTTTGAGTTAAGAACAATCTTGGGCCTCATATAAAATATAAAATACGTAATATGGTTAATTTACATGTGTGAGTACTAAAACTCCTTTAAATTTTTTTCTTTGTTGTAACATTTAAGGAAATCAAGGACAAAAAGAGTGGGCTGCAAGTTGAACATGCCTGGAAAAACCCATAAAGCTTTTAGAGTATATTACAAATTCTCAAGTAATTTAAAACTCAATTTATATGTTACATTTATTCGTACAACTGATATGACAAAACTTGAAAAAGTAACAACAGTGAGGAGAATTGTGTCATATTCACATATGGGCATCTGAAATGTCCCAAGTCACAAACCATGCTACACTATTTTGTTATCATATATTAGCATGCACATTAGAACAAAACAACCAATTCAACACATTTTGCAGAAGAGATACTAAATGGTGCTTGCAAGTAAACCACCTGTGCCAATTTGCTCCCCCACTCCCACCCCAACCCCAGGTTAATGGCTGGAGCTGGAGGAATAGCTCAGTGGTTACAGTGCTTGCCTAGCAAGCCAAGGCCCTGGGTTCAATTCCCCAGAACCACATAAACTGGGTGTGGTGGTGTATGCCTGTCATTCCAGTACTTAGGAGGCTGACACAGGATTGCCATGAGTTTGAGGTCAGCTTGGTCTCCATAGTGAGTTCAGGACCAGCCTGGACTACAGAGTGAGACCCCATCTCAAAAAAAAAAAAAAAAAAAAAAAAAAAGATAATGTCTGGAGGAGCTCAGCTGAGGTCTCAGAATTCTTTAGGCTTTTTCTCTGCTACTTAAGAATTAGACCTTGTTAGGGGATTGCATCAAAAAACTAAGAAATGTTTTAGATTTTCTGCGAGTCTGTAAACCAAATCAATGCATTCTTGGAATTAGCAAAGGCAACGGCTTCTTAGCCTGTGAACCTGAGAGGATGACCAAAGGAGTGTGCATAGGAAGGACAGCCAGTGGTGTTCAGTATGGTCATCAAAGCAGATTGTATTATTGGAACAAAGATCAGTAGCCTTTTCCCAATCAGATGTGGTTAGACGTAAGGATGTGTACACTACTTAAGCCAAAAGGAATCTTAGAAGCATGTAGTTCATCCATTTATTTTATATAAGAAACATAGCTTAGTGCTTCACTTATAATTGTGATGCCTTTGTTAATTATTTTAAAAAGAAACAACTGACATCTTCAAAGTCTATCCCTTATGTATGTACAAAATGATTTTAAAGCAGATGTCCATGCAATTCAAAATGCTTTTTTTTATTAGATCCAAACAGATGAAGAGGTTAGCAATGGGTCTGTACCGAGGGTTAGCAATGGGTCTGTACCGATGATAATTTGAGGGGGGTTTCACTGATTTTCTTTTCTTTTTGTCATGTAGTTTTTTGATCATGTTATTGGGGATCGAACCCAAGGTCTCACGCTTGTGAGACAAATTGCTGTATCACTGAGCTACTTCCCCAGCTGATGTGTAAGACAGCATGCTATGTCCTAAATGTCCCCTCGATTAAGGTGTAATGATGGGTACCTCCAGCCTTGCAGTAACAGTGAAGCTTCGTCCCAGTCACCGAAGCTTATTCACTATCAAATAGAAATTACCCTTACATGATGATCTTAATTCTATTTTTCAAGCTGTGTGTCTTTGCTAATGAATTATTACATAGGATTTTGCAAATGTGTGCAGATAAACAGGAGGTTGCTGCTGGGTGGGGAAGGTCACAAAGAAGTGAGCAGAGTATTTGCCTCTGAAGCCATGGTTGTAGCGTTGTGTCTGTACTGATCTTTGAGAAGTTAAATGAGCAGAGCCCATGATAATGCTTATGTCCTGATTTGAGCGGATCGCAGTTTTTGGGAAATTAACTAGATGTCTTTCCCAGTAGATATTTAGTAGACTTTAGTAGATGTTCTCTTTTCAAGATGAAGTTTATATAGGAAGTGGTTAATGAGTGGAGCCAGTTTAAGAGATTGCATTTTGAAAGAATAAATCAGTAACAGGAGTAGTCGATTGATTCTTACAGTAATTCTCGTGGTCATTCAAGTTTCAGGTTGTAATTTCTCATTTGGCATTCTTGAAGCTTGTAATGACATTGGGGCTGGAGGAATAGCACAGAGGCAAATGCAATGTCCTGAGTTTGATTCCCCAGCACCACATAAATCCGCATACCTGTAATCCCAGCACTAGGGAGGCTGAAGAGCAGGAAGATTGCCATGAGTCCAAGGCTGGCCTGGGCTACAGAGTGAGACTTTGTCTCAAAAAAAAAAAAAAAAACAGCATAAAATTGAGACGTGCCTTCGTGCCTTACAACTAACAGCTAGTTTGTGTAATGACATGTTTGTAGATTTTGCAAAAAATCAGCAAATTCACTTATGTAATTGACCAATTCCTTAAATCTCATGAAATGGGTATGAAATATCGTCTTCTGCTGGAGTTGAAAAGTAGTTGTGTACTTACTTACACCTAATGTTGAACTGGTGTTTCTGGATAGAGATGTATTCTTGTTTAATAATCTTTCCATGTTTTGGCTCTTTGGTTCTTGTTGTGGTTTAGATCTTAAATACTGCCACTCCCCGCCTCCCAAGGTCATTTGTTGAAGGCTGGGTCTTCTAGGTAACAGTGTTCGGAGGTGAGACCTTTGGGAGGGGATTAGATCACCAAGGCTCTGAAGTTATATGTAAATGGATTAACCCATTTAAGGATTCATATTTTAATGGACTGTTGGGGGTGGTAGAAACTTGAGGAAGGGCCCAGTTGGAGAAAGTTGGTCATTAGCAGCATGCCCTTGAACGCCTGTTTATCCTTGGCCCCTCTGTGCTCTGTTGCTTCCTGGCCTCTTTGAGGTGAGTGGCTTTGCTCTTAAAAGATGCTGTGCCATGATGACTGTCTCACTGCAGGCCCACCAACGGTGGGTCCAAATGACAATAAACTGACATCTGACCAAGAGACTTCCCGGAACTTGAAAGTTGTGACTTTTAACTAAAGCTCTGGTCAGGACACACATAGGTAGGAAATAAATTATCTTGAGCTTTTCATGGTATCAGGAAAGATTTTCAGCCCATTTAGGTAGAAACAGGGGAAATTCTAGAGAGAAAAAAGTGGGAAAACGATTTGGATAAGAGTGATGTCCTGGGCTGAGGGTGTAGCTCAGTGGTTAGAACACTTGACTAGCATGCATAGGGCTCTGGGTTTGATTCCTCATCCCCACATAAAAATTAGCTGGTCATGGCGGTGCATTCCGGTAATCCCAGAACCTGGAGGCCGGAGTGCGAGGACTGTGGTAAGTTCGAGGCCAGCCTGGGCTCCATAGCGAGTTCAGGACCAGCTGGGACTACAGAGCGAGCCCTCGTCTCAAGGAAAAAAAAAAAAAAAAGAGGGTGTTCCCTTCTGCTCTGGTATATAGCAAGTGTGGATAATTAAGTTGAGATAATTTGATCTCTTCTTGGGAGGCTAATGGGGAAGTCTGAATTGAATTTCCTAGTCTTTGGTGGCAAATGGAGAAGGGGGCCTGCAGCATGAAGCTTCTGGTGCGGAAGACGAGAGCCCTCCCCCGTCCCAGCGCTCACCGGGTGTTGGACCGCCTCTGTGGATGCTCTGGAGCTGGTATTAGGGGATTTGTGAGTTTGATTCACACGTGCCTTTAGTACTGTGTGCTTCTCAGTCCTGGGTTTTTTTTTTTTTTTTTTTTTTGTCCCCTTATTTTTACTTTTCCTTAGTTCACTCAACTTTGAAGTGAAGATCTAAATAGAAATAATCCAAACAAATATGGAGCAGTGTTTGTGGTCACAAACTCCAGGTGTGGAGCACTGAGTGTAATGTGCCGCTTAAACGCACGCACGCATGCACGCATGTACGTACGTGTGTATGTATCCCTGTCAGTAATACATGGCAATATGGGAGCTTTGAAAAGACACTTTCCACTTGCTTTTTTTTTTGGACTGGGGATTGACTCCAGGGCCTTTGTAGCACAAGTATAGCCATAAAAACATTAGGTGAAGGTGTAGGTTATGCGGTGATAACCATATAGCATCAAGCTATGGTGCTAACTGTAGACAATGAAAGAAATCCTTACGAAGTCCGCAGAAGGAAGGAGAGTTAGCAGTAAATGAAGAGAGAGCTCAACTGAACCAGGCCCCAGCCCATTTTTTATTTTTGATATTGAGACAGCGTCTCACCAAAATTGCCGAGTTGCCCGGACTTGGTTCGGATTTGCAGTCCTCCTATCTCAGCCTCCTTGAGCGCTGGGATTAGAGGTCTGTGCTACAGCCAGGGATTCCATAAAGTGTTTGGGGTAGCAGCTGCCCTTGGAAGGTGTACTTGCGATGTGAGGGTGGGGGCGTTCTGGAATCGTTGGACAGGTGATCGTTTAGTCCGTAAATCAGAGGTCCTGTTTCTCAGGTCCAGTCTAAGTAGCGTCTGCGTTCTAACAGTGTTTCAATTTACAGTTCACATGTACTGAATTGTGCTCCGGTGGCAGCTCTGATATGTTTTACTCTTTTTTTTGTTTTTGTTTTTTTGAGACAAGGTCTCATGCTATAGTCCAGACTGGTTCTGAACTCACTATGGAGCCCAGGCTGGCCTGGGACTCAGCAGAGTCCTCCTGCCTCAGTCTGCCAAGTGCTGGGATTACAGGCCTGCACCATCACACCTGGCTTACGTGCTGCTGGGGAATTGAACTCGGGTACTTTCACCCACCGAGCTATTCCTCCAGGCCTGGTTTGTAGCCTGTTGAAATAATTGCACATGAGGCACTTGTTTTGAAAACCATGGACAGTTGCTCCAGCCAGGCTCTCCTGAAATGTGACATGTCCTCTCTTCCTCACCATCCCTCTGCCGTAGCGGTCCACTTTCCCTCCTGAGAGGCGGGTCTGACCATAGTTGGCCCGTGACTGGAATGTCACTTAAACATGTGCTAAGCATAATGTTCGTTCCTTCGGGATCACCCTCAGCGTTTATACCTCATCTGGCTCTCACAATTCCACTTAATTACAGCTATTTTGGTATTTGGCCAGGTCACTAAAACCAAGTCAGCTCTCTATGGGGCGACAGTAAACTTTTGATGAGCATACCAGGAAAAGCGGAATTCTTCTGCAAACACACTTTTTCAGGAATCAGTCTTAAAAGTGCACGGGGAAGTTGGCAGCCTTTGGGTGCTTCTGGAGGGCTTCTGGGGTGCCAAATGGTGCAGAGCTACTGTGTGCTTGGCAAATGTGAACGGAGACTTGGCCTCTCTGAGCATGTGTTTTGGCTTTTTGAGATAGTTTCCGTAGGAAGAGCCTGGGCATCTGCCAAGAGCAGTATTGTAAACATCCCCAAGCTGATACTGCGCTGGATTTCTTTGTAGAAAAAGAAAATGGAGGGGTTAATCAATGAAATCCAGTGTTCGAATGAATCCCACAGTTTCAAAGATAGAATCTTCCCTTATGTTCAGCTTAATGTCACCATTTGATTGCAAGTCCTGCCCCTCCCCAGTTCCATCTCATACTGAATAGCTCTTCACTTTTGGGTCATAGTTTTCATTGTGTTCTTTATTATGAGAGGTCACCGAGCAGAAGAATGCTCAGGGAGCAGGAAGAGGAGGGTGATCTTAGCGGCATTTCCATGCTCATTTCTGAAGCCTTTGATCAGATGTAGGTTTTTTTTTTCCTGCCGTTCTGCTGGATAGTGTCATGTTAAAAACAAAAACCAGCACTCAGCCTTCATAATTCTGTGGTGATTTTATGATTGATATAAAATTGTTATTTTACAGAACCAACCCAGGACAGTTTCTAATGCTGTTAGGAAAATGCTTCACACACCTACCTTAAGGTTTTTGTTATTGTTAGTGTTTGGAGTACCTGGTTAGTGAGAATCACAAAATACCCACCTGTGTTCAGACTCACCTTGTTACTCCTCAGTGCCCATGGCGTGGGTGATTCTGTGTTCACGGGCTTCCCCTTGTGCATTGTGGGTCCCCCCTGTTGTGGCACATTGCTCCTCCTTCCCAGGGCGAGGACCAGGCTTTCCCTTTGCCTAAGGTGCTCTCCAGTGCTCCTGGCTCGTGTGAGCAGCAGCTGAATTTTGAGGTCTGCAGCTGGTGTAGGCCATCTGTGGTCCTATAGGTAATGGAATCCATTTCTGTGTATTTAGATGTTTGATCTAAATTCTCCACCAAGCTTGGCGTGGAGCTTTGTCTCTTTTGCTTTGTAGAACTCTGTCTTTTGGAAAGAGCTTGCTGAGAAGGGCCGCGGAGCTCACAGAAGAGAAGAAAGACATGGCTACTGAACTTCTGGCCTGACTTTTACGGATGGCCTATGTCTTATCCAAAATGCTTCTGCTTTGATTTTGGATGTTTTCAGGTTTTGGAATATTTGCATATATTTTACTGGTTGAACATCCTTAACCCAAAAACCCCAAATCTAGGATGCTCTACCTCCAAAACTTGAATCTTCTTGAGCATTGTGTTGGTGCCCAGAAGTTTAAGATTTTAGAACATTTTGGGTTTGAGGATTGGTGATGCTTCACCTGTGTGTGTCAGGCACTGTGGTGGGTATTTCCAGTCAGCTTTTGGAACGAATGCTCCCCTCGCTGATCTACCTGGAGACTGCAGAAGAGCAGACTGAGGCGTAGAACCGGGGTTGCACGTCCTGACTTCATGTCCTTCCAACCCGCTCGCTCTCCAAGTGGGGAGGGCTTAGAGCACATGTGCGTTTTACAGGCCATATGGAATTCTTAAAGAGCTGCTCAGCTCTGACAGCTGTTTAAATTATCTGTGACAGTGCATCTCAGCATTAGCAGGGATGATGGGTTGTTGACAGGCTCTATCAGAAGAGGCTGGAGGCCCAGGGCTGGAGTAGGTCTCCCCGTCCTGCCCAAGTGTTAGGGACGTCTGTTGAAACCTGGCTTCTGCTCGTCATTGCTAGGCTAGAGGACACTTTAAGATACTTCTAGACAGACAAGACTGACTGGCAGAGAGACAGGCAGACAGACATACTCCTACCTATTTACCTGAGATGCATAATATGTTATATTTTTGAGTCTACCAGAAAGAGAACTAAGCAAAAACTTAAAAAAGTGCATTTTGCCCCTGTGTGTCAAGCCTGGAAAATCTATCTTGACTAATCTCTTGCTATTCATATTCCAGTTTTATTTTTTGCCTTTGAAAAAAATTTTCCTGGTCTCCTCCATTTCATAGGGGTGCTTTTCATCTGTGTAGCTAATGTTTGTATTCTTTGAGGTCATTGACTAGATATCTCATTTCTTTATTATCTTTCCTCTATTGTGCAGGACAGAGTTTAACTAAGGGGCATTCAGTATTAAATTAAGTAGGCATTTTCATTTTCTTCAAATGACTAGTTCCCAGTTACTGAGTGCTGTCTCTCCTGGTTTTATTTCCTAGGTTTTGTTTGGTCCACCCTGGTGATTTCCTTTCTATTGTTGGGGAATAGGGTTCTCTTGCTGGGTTTTAATGCAGCCATGTATGAATATCTGATCATGAAACTCTCATTATAAGACAGGCATAGCTGTAAAACGATTCTCTGCGCTTCGTATAACTGCAGGGTGCATTCGACTCTGGTGGGTGAGTCTCTTCTTGTGGCCATTTTACAAGTATACATTTATATTCTGTTGTAAGATCTTTATTGTTTCGTATTAAACAATTGAATTTGTTATTTAATTTCTTTTAGCAAATACTTTTTCTCTTAAAAATGAAAAGAGAGGAGGACACTTTTTTTGGCCAAAGCCGCAGAGGGGCAGCAGAGGGGATTCCTGTAAACATCCGTTAACCTTTTCTAAGCCTTTTGCTCCATTTTTTCTCCTGTGAGGAGAGAATACCCCCCCTCAGCCCAGCAACTGGACACATCCCTGTCACATTCGGGATATAGGGAAGTCCAGGTGGAAAAGCTAGACCTGTAGAGCAGAGCAAGAGCTTGGAAGGGCTTGATCAACGTCGTGGTGGGGATGTCTGCCCGGTGTGACCTGTGGTGTGCATGTTGGAGTGGGGATGTGAGCTGGGCTGTGAGAGAGGTGGAGTGGCCTGCGAAGAGAGTCATGCCATGTGAATAAAAAAGAGGAGGAGGAGCTGCCCAGGCAGGCAACTGACTGATGGTGGGGGGCAGTGGCCAGGGAGGAGTGACGTGTGGCCGTGGGTCTGCAAGCCTGGGTAGCTGTGATAATGGTACCATTCTCCTAAAAGACCCAGGAGCAGAACGTGTTGTGGCACAAATAAGTAATTCCAGCACTCTGAAAGGCGGAGGCAGGAAGATTGTGACTTCAGTCCCACCCCGGGAAACTTAGCAACCTAGACCCTGTATCAAAAATAATCATAATCATCCTAACCGTCATCATCATAAAAATAAAGGGCTGGGAGTGTAGCTCAGTGCAGAGATCTTGGGTTCATTACGGTAAGGAGAAACCCCACCGAGGTGAGGTAGGCTTGGGGTGTGTCAAGGAGTTTTTATCCTTATGAATTTTGAAGAGTGAGCCGGCTTTATGAGCAGTATCTCCTGAGCAGTTAGAAAGGTGAGGCTTAAGAGGGACTGTCTATGTAGATTTAGATTTGTATCCGACAGGGCGTGACTAAATCTCTGGGAAAGATGTCATTGCTGATGAGCAAAGAACAGAGATGAACCTTGTTTATGTTTAATCTTTGCAGGCAGAAGGACAGTTGGAGACAGAAAAGGTGATTTAAGAATCTTCAAGGAAGAGAACTAATTTCTTGAGCCTTTAAAACAAGATGACAGATGGGGAAGAGTTCTTAAACTTCACTTACATCAGACCATCAGGACTGGCAATTTGTTTTTTTGGAGACAGGGTCTCACTCTGCAGTCCCGGATGGTTCTGAACTCACCGTGGAGCCCAGACTAGCCTTGAATTAATGGCAGTCCTCCTGCCTCAGCCTCCCGAGTGCTGAGAGTACAGACACATGCCACCACACTGGCTTATGTGGTGCTGGGAAATTGAACTCAGGGCCTTGCGCTTGCTAAGTGAGTGCTTTAATAGTTGTGCCAATCCTCCAGCCCCAAGACTGGCAAGAATTTTAGGAAATGATAATGCACCCTGCTGGCAGGATCTCTCCTGCTCTGCTTCCCAGCCTCACTGGTGGAAAGACCCACGCTAGAAAAATTTTTCTCCAGAGTCTATAAAATTTCAGACGCACACAGCCTTTGACCCAGTAGGTCCTCCCTGGTGACTCTGGCTCATAGAAATGAAAGCAGCAGTATGTAATTTGTTTGTACAAGAATATTTATTGCAGCGTTGTTTGTAGTGGCAAAGAATTGGCAGCAGAGTGGGTGCTTCGAGCAGGGGAATGGCTGGGTACAGTGTGGCACATCTAGGCCTTGGCTTTCTGTATGTGACCTGCAAGGATTCCCACGAGAAAGAGGAGGCAAGAACTGGATAAAATATGACCCTACTTGTGCAGACATGAAAGGATACGTGCTGTTTGGGAGGGGAAGTTGGGCAGGACAAAAAAACCCAAGACTACTTACAGAATGTCTAAGATCAAGTGCTGTGGGAACTTAACTATGTGTGCCTGTGTGAGGAGACCTGGGCGAAGGTGGCCATCACAGTGTGACATGTGTAGCACATCGCTGGCTGTGGAGATGTGGTTCACTGGTATTTTCTTGTAATTTTTCTGTGTTGGTTGCCTGTGATTTGAAGAGGTCACTAGACTTGGAGTTTAAGAAATGGAAACTTTTCAGAGAGCAGTCGGGAATGGAAGTCCCACTTCTTGCTGTCAGGAGTGGTGACAGAGCAGACAGGGTCTAGAGTACATTTTTTTTCCAAGAAATTGTGAGGGACGCCTGGAGTGTAGCTCAGGGGTTAGCCTAGCATGCACCAGGTCCTGGGTTCGATTCCTCAGCACTAACTGAGCTGGGCATGATGATGCATGCCTGTAATTGCAGCACTCAGGGGCTTGAGTCAAGAGGATTGCTGTGACTTTGAGGCCAGCTTGGTATACATCATGAGGTCAGGACCTGCCTGGACTACTTAGCAAGACCATTTCAGAAATGAAAATTTAAAAAAGAGCTGGAGGTGTAGCTGACTGGTAGAGCTCCATAGTACACCGGACGTGGGGAAGAAAGAAAAGAGGAAGTGACACTTTTGAAGGTGAAGAAATTCCTACTCCGTGTGGGAATCCATGGGATGGGGAGAAAGTGCCACATGGATGTGCAGGGAGTCCCCTGGTCGGGAACACAGGCAGGTGGCCCACAGCGTGAGCACGTCATATCAGCACAGTGGGCCAGAGGCCAGGTGAGGGGACAGACATAGCCTTAAGATTCAGAGGGAAGAAGTTGAGGTGTTTGTGAGGGGCCCTACTTAGTGTATCTTTTGATACTTGGCAGGCATGACAAGTTGGATCTGATTTGGAGGTGCAAGAACATTGAGAATCAGTAGCTGGGTCTGGTGGCACAGGCCTGTAATCCCAGCACTCTGGGAAACTGAGGCAGAAGGATCGCAAGTTTGAGCCCAGCCTGGGTGACTTAGTGAGACCCTGTCTCAAAAGCAAAAAATAAATAAATAAAAATGAGAGGGCTGGAGGAACTGCACAGCAGTTAAAGTGCTTGCTGGGATTGCAGGTGTGCGCCGCCATGCTCAGCTTTATGTGGTATTGGGGTCGAACTCAGGGCCTTGCACTTCGACCGCTGTGCCATTCCTCCAGCCTGACACCCACCGTTTATTCCTATTGGTAGTTAGGTGCTCTGTGCTGGCTGCCTTCCCAGTCTCTACCCACCCACCCATCCATGTTTCAAAGCCAGCTTTCTCTCTTCTGCCTGTAGTGATGGCTGTCTGGCCTGTTATTACTTACTCCTTTCTTGTGTTGGTATACCACAGATTGTTTTTTGTTGTTGTTGTTATTTGAAATCTGAAAGCAAAACTTTTTTATTTCTTGTTTGAAGATGACTGGCCTCGCCTTTACTAGATTATTATTCTTTTAGGTATCTTGACTACTGGATTCTATGCCAGAGAGAAATGCAAATGTTTGTTGCCTGAATACTTTGGCAGTATATTTGCCCATCCTCTGGTCTCCACACAAGGTATCTTAATATCCAGATGAGTCATATATCATCTGTATTTTTTTCCTGTTTCTTGAGCATCACTGAATTTTAGGGCAAGGATAGTATTTGAAATTAGACTTGATGTTGAATCCATAATGTTTCTTTTTCTTTTCTTTTTTTCTTTTTAAAAAATTTTTGCTATTTGGTGTTGGGCAGATCGTTCTTTGTACCTTCTCATCTTTCTGATCGAGATGTTGGAAGAGCCCTGGGGCAGCACACCTTGAGCACTTAGTATGTGATGGGCCCCTTACAGATTGAGACCCTGTCTCAAAAAATTAAAAAAAGACTGGAAGTTTTTGGGGATGTTGAGACTATGCCTGAAAGCTGGTGGTGGATTTCTATGGTCCCTGGCCACGCTTGAGAGCTGGTGTTTTCTAATTAGTTTATGTCGTAGTCCCAGGTGGTGGCAGAGACAAGGATCCTTCCCTCTCTGATAGAAGAGCCCTTGAGGAAGCACATACTGATGTGGATCCAAATTAGTAGGTCAACAGTAAGTATGTGCTGGTCTAAGAATGAACGGTAACGACAGAAGGAGCTTCACTTCTGTACAGGGAATTTTTTTTTGTGTTGCAACACTGAGGATTTAACTCAGGGCCTTTGCACTGAGCTATAGCCCCAGCCCTTCCTTTTATTTTGAGATGAGCCCTGCCCAAGTTGACCAAGTGGTCTGAAATTTGTGATCCTCCTGCCTCAGCTTCTCAGAGTGCTGGGTTGTGGGTGTGTATCACCATAATGGAATATAGGATTTAAAAAAAAATTATTCTGGTGCATATCTGTAGTCCTGGTACTTTGGGAGGCTGAGGCAGGAAGATTGCAAGTTGGAATTCAGCTTGAGCATTTTCATGAGACCGTGTCTCAGATAGACAATAAAAATGGGCTGGAATATAGCTCAGTGCAAAGGCTTCTAGGCGCAGTTCCCGGTACTGTAAGAAAAAAGAAAACAAAACAAAAAAAATCTTCCTATTGATTTGTTGCATGAATAATTACCTGAAACCATTACTGTTCCTAGGGAGGAGGCTGAAAATGGTAGATGTGGGCTGCCTGGGAAATTCCAGTCGGACTTGGCAGCACCTTGGCCCCGTAGGTGGGTTTACTAGATCAGCTGACCTGCCTGCCTGCCAATGGACTTCCTGGCTGTCTGGGTAGGATGGACTTCCTGCCGGCTGGGTAGTCGTAGAGAATCCCTTTCAGCGTCCTGGGCCTTCGCTTCCCTGTTTGCAGCGTCAGTGGGGCAGATCAGAAGTGGCTGTGGGGTGGCAGCGGGGTCGGGGTCTCAGTCTGGCCTCAGCCCCGCCATGTCCCATGACTTTTCCACACTTTCTAGAGAGTGGGAGTGGAAGAAATAGAGTCTCTTGCTCGCCCAGAGGAGCCCCTCGAGAAACCCAGAGAACCGACGTGGGCCAGGTGATGGTTGGTTAAGTACTGGCTGACTTGGAGATGAAATGGTACTTGTTAGGAGAACTTAATTTTTTTCCAACATTAAGCAGGTTGAAGTATTTATATGCTATAAGATCTTTTTTTTTTAAAAAAAAAAACCTAATTAAAAACTTTTAAAAATTGTGGTAAAATATAACGTGAAAATTTACCATTGTAACCATTCTAGGTATGTTGTTCTGCAACCGTCACCTCTGCCCATCACTAGAATTTATTGTATCTTGCAGAACTGAAACTGCCAATGAAACAGTAACTCCCCGTTTCTGTTTCCGTTCACTCTTTGGCAATGATCATTCTGTTTTCAGTCCCCGAGTGCAAGTGCTCTTGGTAACTCACGTAAGTGGAAACATACTGTGTTCTCTCGTGACTGTCCTGTTTCGCTGAGCGTGATTGCTCAGGGCCATCTATGTTGTGGCATGTGTCAGAGTTTCCTCCTGTTTTAAAGCTAAAGAGTATTCCATTGTCCATCTTCCGTTCATTAGTCTGTGGACACATGGGCGTTCCCAACGTTTGCTTCTGTGACTGAAGTAGCCATAAACATGGTTATACGAGTATTCTGTCTAGACCCCCTTGTCATTCTTCTGAGTGTACACTCAACATTGGAATTGCTGGCTCCTAGGGCAGTTATTTTATTTTTTCCAGTATTAAAGGTAGAATACTGGACCTTTGTACAGTGTTACATCTCCACCCCTTTAATTTTATTTTTAGTTTTAATTTTATTTTTAAGTTGCCAAGTTGCCCGTGCTGGATTTGAATTTGAAATCCTCTGTCTCTTCCTCGGGAGTGCTGAAATGTGCCACCATGCCCACTTTATATTTAATTTTTTAAGTACCTACCCTGTTGTTTTCCACTACCATTATGGAAATTCTAGTCAGCAGTGTGCCAGGATTCCCATTTCCTTACATCTAAGAACTGCAAAGGTTTTGAAATCATCCATCCAGATACCTCATCTAAAAAAAAATGTTGATTCTTGTAGGTTCAGTGAGTTGAATTTATAGCTTGCCATGTGCCTTTAACCACTGTCAAGCTAGAACAAAGTCCAAGTCTTTCTCCTCTCACTGTTGTTGGTGCAGTGCATTCTGGTCATTCATACGTCTTCCTGTCCCTCTCTCACTGCAGGGGTGGAGCACATGACACAACTCCAGGGAGAAAGGGTTTATTTTAGCTCACATTTTCAGGAGACTTCAGTCTCAATGGAAGGACATGGCAGAGGCCTAGCTGGAGAAAACCTGTTCATCCCACTGTGGTCAGGAAACCGGAGAGTGAAGGGTGGAGCTAGTGAGGGAGATCAACCCTTCCGGGTCACGCCCCTGTGACCGCCCCTTCCAGGTCTTGCCCCACCTCTCAACAGCGCAGGAAATCAATGGCTTACTCCACCCGTAAGAATCCAGTCATCTTCCAAATGCAGGAGGCTTTTGGGGGAACATTCCAGAGCCAAACCGCAAAGCTTGCTGACCACAGTGAACACACTTCAGTGCTGTGTGAACTGTGGTGTTGACAGAGATGGGTCAGCTGAAGTTGGATACGCGACCTCCTCTTCTCCTGCTTCCCCTAACTTCACCTGGTATTGTTAACATGCCAGTTTAATCTCTACCTACAGAACCTGCAGTATGGTTTTTGATAACTCTTGCCTGGACTTCCCTCTTCTACTGTATTATTGGGCCAGAGGAGCTTATGAAAATGAACTCACCTCTTGTGATATAACTTGATAATTTTCCAAAAAATCATTTAGAAACAAAATCAAATAATATACAAAAGAGAAGTGTCTCAGTTACTTATTTGTTGCTTGGACAGAATACCCAAAATTCACAGTTTAAAGGAGGAAAGATGTATTTTAGTTCGCTGTTTCAGAACGTCTCACAGTCCATTCGTGGAGCAGCTGGGAACAGAAGGCCCGTGACGGGCTGCAGAGCAGCGCAAGACAGAAACCAAGGGAAGCAGGGACAAAGTGAAGTTAGGAGTTGGCATCTAGAGACTCAGGCAAGGTCAGAGCCTTCCCAGCAAGAAGCTTGACAATATTTCTTCTTCCTTCATTTACTCAGTTCAAGCTGCCAGTTGGACCCCACACATCCAGGGTGGGTGCCCTTCCCTCACTTTCTGACTCCATAGGTCAATAACACACACCTGAGAGCTCTGCCCAAGGTGTCCCCTCCCACCCCATCTCAACAAATTCTCAGTCCTTCCAGGTGAAACCCCCAGCACCTGCCCTGCCAGCCAGGCTCTGTCCCCAACTAGTGCATGGTCCCTCAGTTATCCTACCATATTGTGTCTCTTTAGCAGTGCTGAAGCTGTTATGACTTGGTGACTCTTGGAGAAGGACTGAATGCGTTTTGCATGGGGAGGACATGAGTCTTTTGGGGGCCAGAGGTAGAATATTGTGGTTTGGCTCTGGAATGTCTCCCAAAAGTCTCATGTATTTTAATGTTATGGATTGTCTATGGAACCACGTGCTGTTGGTAGATTGGGGCCTAGTCTGGAGGAGTGGATTAAGTTAGGATTAAAAGTGTGTAGTGGCCACACCTTCCACACCTGGATGCAGGAGGGGCTAATTACTGGGCGGAGACCTGGAAGGATATATAAGCTGCTTCCTGCCTTCCTAGTCTCCATGTGAGGAGCTGCCTCCACCTCTGCCTCCACCATGTACTTTGATTGCTGCCGGCTGCCCCTGAATGGACTGTGCACCTTCTGAAACTGTGAGTTAAAATAAACCGTTCCTTTCCTAAATTTGTGGATGTTGGATATTGAGTCACAGCAACGAATAGTAACCAAGACATTACCACCTCCAAATACATGTGGCTTTGGGGGGATACCCCAGATCCAGACCATAGTAGGAAGATACAGATGTGCTGAGCTTTCTCTCTACAGCTGTAAAAAGCTCGCTGTGTATCACAGTGATGATTGATGGGATGTGCTATGCCCAGGTGTGCCTCTCTGGGCCTCAGTCAGCTGATTTATATCGTCTGTGATACGTTTACTGCTAACAAGGACTTGTAAACAACTAGGCTGCCTGAGCTGTGTTTCCCTGCCCATTCGTGTGGGGAGAAGTGTTTGCGGTTGTCCTACAGAGGTAATCCATTCCCTGAGTGAGGAGAAGGTGAGGCTTCTTCATGTTAGCATGGGGTCACTTCTTAAAAGGAAGCTCTCCTTAGTAACGGGAAGGGTTGTTAGTTCAGGGCTGACTTGGGTCGTGTTGGTAGGTTGGACAGCCGCAGGTGCATGTGGTGCGAATTCCTTCTTACATCTATCTTAGGTGTCCTCCTTCCTAGTTTCTGTTTTGAAGGGGTGTTTTAAAAAAAAATTTTATTTTCAAACTGGGACATTTAGAAGGAGGGACCCAGTTTGTGTCTGTGTTTTTCTGGTAGTTAAACCTATTAATGCTTTTTTGAACTCTGCCATCCTTTCATCCGTACTTATGATATCTGACCTTGGCTTGGAGATACACACAGCTAGTTGGGAAGATCAGCTTTGGAGGAAAAATGTGAGCCGGACAGGATCTCAGCTGTAGAAATAGCCCAAACCTGGGACCCAGGTGGATTCCGTTAAGTCCCCTTGTAGCCTGAATTTAAATCTACAGGGTAAAAGCCCTGCGTGGTGCCGAGGGGCTTAATCACTTTTTCCTCAGTGGACATAGTACCTGACACCTGTGGCTTAAGGAGTTGTTTTAAGCCAGGCCCTGTGACTGGAGGCTGAGGCAGGAGGATCACAAATTTGAGTTGAACTTGGGCAAGTTAGCAAGGCCGTGTTGCAAAATCACAAGCAAAAAATGGTCTGGGAATGTGGCTGCACACGAAGGCCTTGGGCTTGATGCCTTGTTACTCACCCACCTCACTCGCATGGGAGAATTTATTTTAGCTCATGGTTTCAGAGATCTCAGTCCATGCCTGGTCGTCTGGTAACGGTGGAAGGGCCTGGCATGGAGGAAGGCGCTCATGGCCTGGTGTCCAGGAAGTGGAGAGAGAAGGGAGGACCTGGGGACAAGAATATATACTTCCAGGTAATGTTCCCAGTGACCCATCCCTCCAGCCAGGCCCTACCTGAAGCTTTTGAGAGTTAATTTAAATCAGACATTGGCCTTTGTGATAAAAGAGGCAAAAGGACTTCTTATTAAACTTTTCAGCTTAATAGGCAGAGCTTGTCTTTTCATGTGGCACCTCTGTCCTTTTCAGCTTTTTCTGCCCAAGTCTGCATGTTCTTTGAAGGAGGAAATGAGGCCTAGTGTGGGTCTGAGTTCCTTCATGTCTCGGACATTCCTTTGGAAATTCCTGACAATTTCAGATAACAAATTTCCTAGAAGAAATAGGGTGAGTTTTTTCCCCTCCTCAGAGTGAAAAGCTGGGTAGAGGGATTGTGGTTTTATGACAGATATTTTCTTTGCAGACTTTGATATTTTTAATAGGGAAAGAAAATGCCCTTCCTAAATTGCTGCTATATTTAGGTCTTCAGGGGTGGGATCTTGTTAATTTGCTACTATTATAGACTCAATTCTATGTATAGGGACACTCAAATTAAATGTGGTGTAAATCCATGTCTTTAAAAAAAGAAAGCAATTACTATGTTGGAAAGCCAAGCTATAAAAAGCAAATGAAATCATAGAGACAAATAAGGACTTCATTTTACTGAGCAATGTCCCGGTGTGGCTTTCCCTTTTGTGTCCTGCTGGGGCAGAGTGGGAATGCAAATGTCTTAAAATTAGGAGCACTGTTCTTTCCAGGTGGCTGACAGTTGGAGATGTCTCTGTGGCACTCAGTCTGTAGATTAAGTGACAGACCCAGACGGAAGAGAGGCTCGGTCACCAAGCTTAAGCCCTGTGATGTGCCACTCTGTTTACTGAGGATTCCACAGAACCTGGTTTTATTTTTAAAAGGGAATATACTGTTTTTATTTAAGGTATGCTCATACACCTTGAAATATGTTCTTCTAAAGATGGAAATTAGTTTCTGTAAAAATAAATGAGGCTTTGCCAGTGGATGCTGTGATCGTACTTGCTAACCTTGGTCAGTTAAAAATCTAAATGTAATATAAAATCACATACATAAACATATGTGAGCATCTTTTGTTCTCTAATATCCCTTCTCTCTACCCTTAAAGAAATAAAGAAGGGAAGGAAAGCCTGTGGGGCCTTCTGTGAAGAGCTGGGACCTTTGCTATGGGATTGCTAGAAGCAAGTCTTCTCTGACAGCCTGGGGACTCGGAATGGGGAACACCGTCTGCTGGCCCATGTGTCTCCACCACCCCAGCTCAGGAACGAATGGTCCTCTCTGATGACTTTGGCTCAGAGGTGCCTTGTGGCTCCTGAGCCCTGATTGAGACAGGTTGGGTTTCTATGTGGAAACATAAAACAGCTTTATCCACAGGTGTTTTGCTTTTTCTTCTTCAAGTGCTTGGTAGGTTCTGGATAAAAAGGGCTTCCTACGGGGCAGCACGGAAGATCTGGGTAAGTGGGCACACCGCGAAGGCTGAAGAGCATTCCCTGTAGGGCCACACTCAAAATTGCATGTGGTAAAAGGCTTTGCTCATTCCTCAGCAAGTGCAAATGATGTTGCCCCGGTTCCAGATGCTTTCTCTGAGTTCTTCCCAAAATTTCCATCGAGGACCACTTCCTCACTGCGCTGGGAATTGAGCACCCCACTTTTTCTTGTCTTGATGGGGTAGACTGTCTTCACGCTGAGCAGTTACTCCTCTTTGTAGGAGCACTGCAGTTAGTCATCCTGCTTTCGGGAGAGTACCTGGGGAGAGCTGGGAATGTTTGTGTAACAAAGAGTCTGGGTAGTAGAGGTGGGTTCTTGGGGCAGGGCTGGCTGGTCTGCAGGGATGGAAGGCTGCATGGTAGAGGTGGGTGCTCTGGACAGGGTTGGCCAGGCTTGCAGGGATTGACTCATACATGACTCATTCATGGCAACCTGTGTGGCCTTTTGGCCCTGGAACCAGTTTCTGAAATGTAGGAGGCGGGGCCTTGGTTCTCCCACGAGAACTTGCCAGGTAAAATATATGATGATGCTTCTGGCTTGCTTTGACTGTGGGCTTGGCCATGCTTATTAGGAGGGGCTGTCACACATGTTTTGGCATTGTACATGGTTAGGGGAGTCTGGGCTGCTGTAGATCTTGTGAGGCCATTCAGCAGAACCATAGGTTGGGAAAGGCAAAACCTTGCTTTTTCTTTTATGATGGTTCTGATATTACCTGCTTGAAGTGTATATGATTGTATTCTAAATCTCTATATAATTTGCACCTGTTTCGGGACTTTGAATATTTGAGCTCAGGGGGAAAGTATCAAAATTACTGTAATATTGCAGGATATCTTACCAAGGTGGGTAAAATAAATCCTTGCTCTTTTTAGCCTCAAAATATTCTTTCTTGACTCTTCCTCCCCAAAGTTATTTTTGTAAATACCCTGCAGAATCAGCATGTCACACTGTTGAAAAAAATCTGTTTGGGCTTGGGCTGAAAATATAGCAGTTTCAGGAGAACTGCTCTGCTCTTGATTTGAATCTTCCTATCAAAGAATAGTATGTCTCAGAAAATTTTTGGTCTTCATGCCCTTTTGTAAGTTTTTTTTTATAGTTTTAAAATTTACACATTATCAATTTCTTCTTAGCAAGTTTTGCTGGCGATAGAAAGGATTTTTTCCTCAGCTTTTTATTGGCTGTTACTGATGCATGGAAGCCTTCTGAGTTTGTATGGTTGGCGTATTCCCCTACTGCACCTGCTTAATAATGGTAATAACTTTTCCTTTGTCTTTGATTTTTCTCAGTAGATATTGTAACAACTGTAGAAGGGTTGCCCATAAAAGTAGAAGCCTTGTTTCTCACTGCATTAGAGTGCTTGAGATGATTTGGTAAGTTTCTGCCTTTTTCTGTGCACAGGAGCATAGAGGTTTGCTGCTGTCTGAAAGTTTCCTAGTTGTTACGTGTAAAGCAAGTGTGCTTGAGATTATTTTTGAATTATGCTATGATAACTTTCTAAAATGACAGAGAGTCAGGTGTGGTATCATTGGCCTGCAATTTCCAGCACCCCAGGAAACTGAGGCAGAGGCAGAAGTATTACAAGTTTGAGCCCAGGCTGGGCAATTTTGCAACTCTGTGAGACCATTCACTGTAGCTTGGTGAAAAGTCCCTGGTGTTCCAGTCCTCAGTACTGCAAGCAACAACAAAAATCAAACCAAAATAAAAAACCAACCAAACAGACAATAACAAAAAATAGGAACAAAGGAAGCAGTTTGAATATTGGGCATGGTGGTGCCCACCTGTAGTCTCAGTGCCCCGGGATGCCGAGTGATGCATGTGAGACCCTGTCTGTTGGAAACAAAGTAGACAGATTTGAGAAAAGAGGGACAGAGGGAGAAATTGAATGTTTTGTGAGGAGAACTTCATAGACAAGCTATGATCAATCTTAGTGACTTTGTTTAAAAAGAGAAAATAGCGTAGATTGTTAAAACTGAACTGCCTGAAGTTGGTAAGAAGTGGATTTGAGAGGTCCAGGGTGGCAGCTCGTGTCTTGCTGCCATGGCCCCGAAGAGGTTGAGTTGAGGAACACTGAGCACCTGACTGTGCTGGCTGTCACAGGAGCTGTAGGTGCTCTCTGCTTTTGTCCTGTCTGAAATCCAGAGTCTCCTGTTCATAGCCCTGCCAGGGGGCATCTGTCTAGGCATTCACATTTTGCTGGGAACACGTGCCAGTCCAGGACTTGATCCTGTTTTTCGTGTGACTGAGAGAGAGTGTCACTGCTTCCCCTCTTCCCTTCTGTGGAATAATGCTAACTTAAAAATCGCAGGAGTTAAAAATCTGCTTTTCCCTAAGGGTGACATCAGGTGTTGGAGTCTGCCATTGGCTGTTGACATATCCTGGAAGCATGGCTCTGAGCTCAGCCAGGGAGATTCGAGCTCTTGCATTTGGAGGATGAGGTCAAACCCCTTACTTAGTGAGTTTATTGTGGCTTGATCCCAATCTCAGCTGTGTTCTTGTTAGAAGTCTTGGTAAATCAAAGGTTTGGAAGACACTGGTGTTGTAATGATGTACTAGACTGACAAAAGATTGATTGAGTAACTGGAGAGTACTTTCCTAGTTTGTGGACTGTGAACTCCCATAAGGCTTTGTCCACACCAATTGTGGTTATTTCTTTTTTCATACACAGTAAGCGTTTTTATGAGCTTCTACGCAGTTGGTATTCTCGGGCACTTGTAGTGCCATGAACCTTTGGCAGACGGCAGAAAGCTCCAGTGGAAAGTCCTGTTCCCAAGTTCTTCTCACTGCCCGGTTAGCTGATTCAAGTTGTTACTTAACTGTCCTGTTAGTTCCTTTGTTTTTAAAAGGTTAAATGCAAATACACATCTGTGTGCGCTAGGAGTTGTTTAGGATGAGTCAGGACAGATCCAAACGAGTGTTTGTAAATGGCTCACTGTTGCTGACATTTGAAATGTTTTGCTATTTCAGAATTTTTAACTGAAACAGAAGACACAAACACTGTACTTATAAATGGGTAGCCTGTGAAGTTTTAATACATGTTTATGGTGTGTAACCAGATTAAACATACTTGTCATCTCAAACATTTACCATTGTTGAAAAGCTGGGTGAAAATACTGAAAATCCTTCCTAGCTTTTTGAGAGGCACAGAACATAGGTTCTGTTCACACTCACCCTTCCAGCAGTAGCACACTAGAACTTTTTATTCTTGTCTATTTTTTTTTGGTCTATTGTTTTATTTAATTAGCAGTTTCAAAGGAGCTTGGGGTTTGTTTTGAAATGGAAAAGATAGTTAATGTGGCTATTACCATGTGTTGCTGGGAACTTGAGACTAAATGGGTTGCAGAGCTTTTATCTGAAGAGGAACCGGAGCTGGGCAGGGTGGCACGCACCTGTCCTTATAACTATTCAGGAGGCTGAAACCGAAGAGTCCTTTAAATTCAGGACTCTGACACAGTCTGGGAAACATAGCAAGACCACATCTCAAAAAAAAGGGATTAAAAATAAGTAGAAGTTATTAAATACGTTAGAAGAGGTTTCTGTATGGGACTCTCCAGCACTAAAAGATAACATTATTCATTGGAATGGTCTTATTTCAGTCCTTTTTGGGTGAGGTCAAAAGTAAATTCCTGAGAACAGCAACACATTGCACATTTAATATGAGGTGTCTATGAAAGTTATTTATATTCATATATTGAAGGCATATAGCATGAGACCGGGGCTGTTAACTGAGGTAATAAATTAGGAGTTCTTATAAGTATTGCTTTGGAATGGGGGAAGAGCTGCTCACAGCATAGGAATATGCTTTGTAAAGGACTTGTGTGTGTGGGGGGGGATGGGTTGGCTTGGTGAGCAAGGCCGTAGGAGCGTGAGAAAGGAGGTTACGCTTGGGTTGGACAGTCTAAGTGTCTGCCAAAATGTTTTCCTCAGTGCCTTGGAGTGTCTCCTTGGGCCTCCGCGTGCATCAAGCCTGTGTGAACGTGTCTGCTTGCCCCTGAGCAGGAATGAAAGCTTGGAAAGAGCCCATTGTGATCCTTGCCTGGCTGCCACTCACCCTGGGCGCATGCGGTGGACCACTCACTGCATTTACATTTGCACAGTAAGGATGCTGATAGCAGTCTCTGTCTTGTGCAGCACTAATCATTAAATTCCTATCCATATAAGCAAAATTAAACTCATACCTGAGTCATCATTGTTTTATTTGTCCCCGCTATCTTCTAATCCTCTCACATGCAGAGTCCATTCTTCTAAACATTTGTGTGTGCATAGGCTGAAGGAGTCTTTGACACATAAGAGCATCGTTTCTTCTGTTATCTCCTGTCTTTCCGGTCAAAAATAGCCACATGTAAGTTTCCATGGAGTTTCCTTTGAAATTCCAGGACCGTCCCTTGATGATTTCTTCTCTGTTGACTGTGTGCATGTTCTTGCCTGTAGTCCCTGTCGTCTCTTAAACACACACGTGTCTTCCTTTCTGGACCTTGGGAATTGGCTAAGACAGCTGGATCCCATCCTGAGTACCTGTGTGTTCACTGCCAGCATCATGGTCCTAGGACCTCTGCACCCTGGCTTAAACCCATCATGAGTGTCCAAACTTTTGGCTTTCCTGGCTTGCATTGAGTAAAGAGAAATTGCCTTGGGATGCATATAAAATATCTAATATAGTTAACACAATAGTTATAAGATTTTTTTAAAAACCTGATAGTGTTTTAAGAAAGTTTACGAATTTGCATTGGGCCAGATTTAAAGTCACCTTGCATTGCAGGTTAGGTAAGCCAGAGAGACACCCTGTGATGGTTAAAGTCTATGCTTCTTTAATTCCCTCAGGACAGCTGGTCTGTTTCCTCAAACAGTTAAATGGTCAAATAGAGTCTTGATTCGCTTTTGAGCAATACTGCCAGTGGTCCTCAATATTTGCTTTATATTGTGATACTTCCTACTCATGTAGTTGTCATAGATACAGCACATTGCTTCTGGAATTCAAATCACTGCAAGTTTTTCAGAATTTAAGACAAAAAAGTTTAAAAACAGAAAGGTTTAGCTTCTTAAATCAAAAAGAAAACTGTCCTACATGTGTCATGCTCAGGGAAAGAGGTTTGCCTAGAATTGAGGCTTCCCAGAGAAGCCCCGCCTGTTTCTTGAACATTCTTACCACCTCCTTAAAGCGCCCTCGGCGTCCAGCTGGCTCATTTCTCTTGGCTCTTCTTTTTTTGCTGCCATTCTTCTCCTGTCTTTCTCTAGATTCTGCTTTCTTATGTTGCTGCCAGGCTGCCAGGCGGTCCAGGCCTTTGTCAATGCATCAAAGTTGTCTTTGCCTCTGCCTTTGGTGACCATCCCAACATGTCATTGTTGCCCAGCCTGGACATCTGCTTGGGGACTTCTGCCCTGGGTTTTTTGTTTGTAGCTTCTAGCTAACAGCTTCACAGCTCATCACAAAATGCAGGAAGCTCTTTCCACCTCAGAGTTGCATTTCCTGGAGCTCTTGCCTCAGGATATGTGCCTGAGAGTCTGAGAGCAGCTTTTTTTTTTTTTTTTTTTTTTTGGAGACAGGGTCTCACTGTAGCCCAGGCTGGTCCTGAACTCACTATGGAGTCCAGGCTGGCCTTGGACTCATGGCAATCCTCCCGGTTTATGTGGTACTGGAGAATTGAACTCTGGAACTTAGCACTTGAGTTAGCCCTTGTTTGTCAAGCACTTTAACCGCTGAGCCATTCCTCCAGCCTGAGAGCTGCATATTTGAATCCCAGCGGGGGTGGCTCTGCCTTTTTCCCTGTCTTATCACAAATGCTAGGATCTCAAAGACAGTGCTGGCTTGTTTCTGGTCTCTGGTAGAAAGGATTTCATTGTGGCCACCAGGATGTTAGCTATAAAAGTACTTGTTTAATCCTGTCAGGCACTCATTCTTTATTTGCTGAAAGGAGGTGTGAGTGATATAAGTTCTTGTTATGTAAATTATTCAGGGGGCTCACAATTGGAGTTTAGCAAACATCATGTTATCCTTGAGTGTGCCCTGTCAGTCCTCACTGGAACGCTAAGGTCTCTGCAATTTGGAATGTGATTCGGTTCCTTTTTTCCCATAATTAGGAAAATTAAACCTGATTTGTTCTCAGCAGAGGCCTGTGCAGAGGCAGGAAGATCTATGTACTATGCAGAATCAAATGTTAATCGCAATATTATGGCCTTATTAGCACCAGTGCTTGTCCGTAGGTTGTGATTAATTCTAGGATCCGGTCACACATACTGCCCTGACTTGGTTGGTGTAAATGATCCTTGCAAGTCCTGATAGAAGCAAGACTACGTAACTTGTATCTTTCCATTTTTCAGGGGATATGAACATTTCTGTAATTAGAATTTTTAATTTTCCCAGGACTTGGGGTATGTGTTCACTGCTTCATTAATTATTGTTGACCCGTCTTTGGCTAAATCTATATGGACATATTAAAAAAATACACACAGAGTGTGTGTTATTAACCTTGCAGGAGGAAAGTTAAGGGGGACAAGTAGTTGGAATCCTAAAGACAGCTTCCCGTGGTAAGCGCTCAGCAAACATGTTGGAGAATGAGGACAGTGTGGAATGGGGAACAAAGCTGGGCCTGGGGGTGTGGCCTACAGGCGTCACCCGGGGAGGCTGAGATGGGAAGGTCACAGGTTGGAGCCCAGCCTGTGTCCTTTAGAAACCTAGTGAGATCCTGTCTCAAAGTAAATAATAAAAAAGCCTGAGATGAAAGCCCACTGTGGAGATCCTGGGATCAATCCTCAGTGTTTGGGAATGGGGGAGGGCGAAGAAGAAAAGAATCTTAATGGGAAAAAGAAGAGGATGAAGAGGCAGAAATGTCTTGTGTTGAAATAGTATCATTTAACTTTTTTTTTTTTTCACAAAATAGGGTGAACCCAAAGGTTTTTGTTAACACTAATGTTTGGAAAAATTTTTGGAAATCTAAAATTGTTAGGCTCAGGGCTGCCTTCAAGGGCTTCGCCTTCACCTTTCAGCAAGGTTTTCTCTAATGTTTAAAGTTCCACTTCATTGAATTGTCACTTTATTATTTTTCTGTCCCGATTATTCTTCTAAGCAACAGTGACAGCTTTTAGTAGACTAGGTGGAGCGTCTTTGGAGTTAGGTCTCCACTCCGATACATGTATACTTCAGGGATCGTTTTTGTCCCTTCTACAAAATGGGAGCATTGAAATATCTGTCACAGATTGGCTCGAGAGCCTTAAATGACTCAAAGAACTTTTGGACTATATCAACTCTGTTATATGCTAAATAGACTCTGAGTAACTCTGCAGTTGTGTATTTTGAGTGATTAAGGCTTTCAATTTTTTTCTTTCTGTATCTTTACTGCCCTGGGAAAGAGAGAATCACAGCCCAGTCCTGCCTCCCAGCGCTCTGATCTTTGCCCTGTGTGGTGGATCAGCACGGATGCTTGGCACCTGTCGCTGGGCCTTGTTTCCTAGTCCTCCCCTTCCAGCGCAGCCCTTGCTGTTCCCCGTCTTTCCCTGGAGCTGGGCTTGGCTGGGCCTTTGTTCTCCAGCTTGTTTTTCCAGCGTACATTTGCCTCAAAGGAATTCTTTGTTACTCCTTGTTAACGTTTAGGAATCTAAGAGGCCTTCAGTCTCTGTGGTCAAAGAGGTAAGAGAGCTTGATTGGAAGAACCTCTCTTGCTGAGCTGCTCAGCCCAAAGCCTTTCCAACTCCCTTTTGTTGAAAGATGAGCGTGCAGATCAGAGCTTGGGACTCGTGAACCTGCCCAGTGTGCACCCACCTGTGCAGAAAGGGCGGTAGTAAATTGAAGGAAAGTGCTGATGGCTGCTTGTTTTACTGAGCTTCGTCACCGTCCAGATGACCCACCTGTTGTGCAAAGCCCTTCGGGCCCTGGTGCCCTCTGACCCACCATCTGCCCTCTCCTTGTGTAGGGCCTGGGATTGACTGTTCTGCTGTCTGCCTTCCCTCAGAGGTGCAGCCTGGGGTTAAAAACACTGGGTCTTTGTTTTCCAGGCTGTCTGCATTTCACAGATAGTGCTGGGAGTGACCCAGAATGCCCTGTTTCCTTTAATTGGCTTTAAAGCATCTTCCCTTGTGGCAGGCTGGAGCCCGGATGCAGAATGCAGAGAAGACACTGTGTTAAACACTGCTGATTTGCATACTTCCCTGGTGCTTCCCTCTGTTCAGCAACATATGTGCCCGACGTATTGCATATGTAGCATTAAAATGTTCAGGATTGAGGTTAAAAACAGTTCAGCTTCTAGAAGCTGGGCCCAGTGGCGGAGGACTTTAATTCCAGCACTCTGTAAGGCTGAGGCAGGAGGATTGCAAATTCAAGCCCAGCCTCAATGTCGAAGCTGAAAATGGGCTAGGGATTTAGCTCGGTTCAGCCCTGGGCTTGATTCCCAGTTAACCCCCCCCCCCCCCCCCCACACACACACACAGCGAGCGAACGAGAGATAAATGAGGGCATTATGAATGGTTAATAGTTCAAAAGGCTCACTATAACGTTGGAGCTGTCACAGTATTTGTGACTGTCACCACAGGACCTGTTTGGTTAGGTTATATGGCCTGTAGAGCAGAGGTCAGAAGGAAGCAGGCCGAAACCCAGGCAGAGGGAGGGAGGCTATGTTATGAATAACTCCTTGTTTGTGAGGAGAGGGCTCCAGTTACTGGAATGTCTGGCTGTGGATGGCTAGCGCAGTGTGTAAAGTAGCCTGAGTTGGAGTTGACCATCCTTTTCAATTCTAATTCTTTTGCTATGTAATTTTCAAAATGTGAATGGCCTTCATACGTTTTTACTGTCTTAAGGTTTAGTGGGAGGAGATAGACTGTCCTGTCATCTGGTCTAGAGTTAGAGATTTTTTTCAGAGGAGATATGCTGGATAGTTTCAGGTGAATCTGAAGCTTTCTGCTGCCATCAGCAGTGGGGCGATGAGAGACTGGCCGAAGGATGGTGGGACAGTAGACACAAGGACCTGGTGCGTTGCGGGTGCCGTCCTTAGTTAGCTGGCTGTTAAGCTGGGGCAGAGTTTCCCCATCTGGCCATTGCAAGTCTTCTCCAGCCCTTACCTTGCTCCCACACCTCCTTTTCTCTAGGCATTTCTGGGGTCCCCGAAGCAGGTTAACCTCATTCATGTCCTGCAGATTCTTCTCTGACCCTTGGTGGGTAATGGTGGTTAAGAGGAAGGGACCTCAGCAGTGGGGAGATATGGGTGGGTGTGACGGAACATTTCGGGGACCTCTAGATTGCAGAGAGTAGGCTGTAGGGAAGTAGCTGAATTGTGACATGCAGCCAGGTAAGAAGTCACCCGGGTAGGGGAGAGTCTTGGGTCAGGGCAGTGTGTGCCCTGAGTGCTGTACACTGCTGTGGCCGCAGAGAAGGAACAAAGGCCAGCAGCAGCATGCTGGCGTCGTGGCTGGGGCCTGCTGTGGGCTGGACGTTAGTACTCTTGTGTCTGTTGGGACCAGCCCACTTGATCCCGGGGACCTACGACTCCCATGCTCTGAGCTGTGTGGTGCCACTGTGGACACCCTCCTCCACCTCTCCTGGAGCCGCCCACTGGTACCTTGGGTAGCAGGTCCCCCAGGTTGGCGAGGATCAATGTCTTCATGCTGGGTCAAGTTACTTCTGCCTTGGACAGATAACTGGGCTCATCTTCAGCTGCCCAGTCATAAAGTGTGGCCTGGGAAAGACTCGTGTGCATGTGTATGTTCGTTACTGGCATCATCAGCAGAGATTTATTTGCTTATGATTCTGGAGACTGAAAGTCTGAGATTTAAACGTTGGCAAGTTTGAAATGAATCCTGGACCAGACCTGGTGGTCTGTAATCTTGGCAGGCAGGGAGGCTGAGGCAGAAGAATTGCAAATTTGAACCCAGGCTGGGCAACTTAGCAACTTAGTGAGATTTTCGTCTCAAAATCAACATCTGTTCCCTTTGGCAAACCACACACCCACCCTCCCAGATAGCTGGGGACGTAGTAATGTAACATAGTATAATAGCCCTGAGTACACTGAATGATCCTGAACTGCACACTCAGAAATGATAAATATGTCAACTTCTCTAATACACATATTTTATAATTGATCAGTAAAAGCCAATAAGCTCTTTTTCATGAGGAGTCAAATTGATAAGTTTTCAAGTTTTTTTCCCCTCTTACTGCTAGTAATTTAATGCAGAGCCTTCTCTTGGAGCTATGTCCTTACCCCCTTTAATTTTTTTATTTGGACATGGTCTTGAGAAGTTGCTAAGTTGACCAAGCAGGCAGGACTCGCACTTGTGACCCTCCTGACTCAGCCTCCCACAGTGCTGGGATTACAGGCCTGCACCACTGGGCCTGGCTTTAAGTTTCAAATCTAAGACTTACACATTGGTCAGTCCTATCTATGAGAAAGTTTTGATTACTAGGATTTTGCTCTCGTCTTTTGGGATCAGTCCAGCACACCGCCACCATTGTGTGGATTCTCCTGACGCTGAGGCGGAAAACAGGTTTCCTCCTTCCTGCTGAAATTCTCCAGAAGTAGTTGAGCAACTAGTTAAAACCTCTAAAATAGGAAGTGTCGATCCAGGGAGGGCTGACTTAGGTTTTTAAATTTAGTTTTTAACCGATGCATAAAAAAGTACAAGATTGTACGTGTTTGTGGGGTTTCTTGTGATATTTCAGTGTGCATATATGTTGTATAATCTTTAAACCATTTACACTTGTCTATCAAACGTTTTTCATGGGGAAAACATTCAAAATTCTTCTAGCTTTTTAAAATACATTGTATTTTATTATTTGCTGTTGTGTATTTTCACAATACTGTGTGATAGATCCCGGAACTGGGCATTTGTATCTCATTGTATCTCAGTACTTGTTGATGGGCCTCTCTCCCTGTCCCCCCCTCCCCTGTCCTCCTATCCTCTCGTCCCCCCCCATGCCTCTGGGCCTCTGGTAATCACTTTGCTCTCAGGTTCTGTGAGATCAGTTTTTTAATATTCTACAAATGAGTGAGATCATGTGGTACTTGTCTTTATATGCCTGTTAATTTTTTGTAACATGATATTTTATTCTTTCATTCGTGTGGTTGGGAATGACAAATTTCACTATTTTTAGGGCTGAATATTAGTCCATGGTGTCTGTTTTCTTAACTGAACCATCAGTTGATGGGTACTTTGGTTATTTTTCTTTCTTGGCTGTTATAAATAGGCTGCATTGTGTATGAAAGTGCAGATGTCTTTTTGACATACTGATTTCTTGGATATATATATCCAGTGGTGGGGGTTGCAGGGTCATTTGGTAGTTAATTGTTTGGGGATCTTCCATATGGTATTATCTATAACGGCTATAGCAATCTGTACTCCCAACAGTGGCATGCAAAGCTTTTCTTACCTCCACATCCCTGCCAGTGCTTGTTATTTTTTCTGATAGACATTCTTGTTAGAGTGAGATAATATCTCATTGTTTTGATTGGCATTAATCTGATGGTTAGTGTCTTAGTTACTTTTTCATTCCTGTGACTCAGTACCCAACATGCACAGATTTAGGGGAGGAGAGGTTTATTTTAGTTCAAGAACTCAGAGACTTCTAGGGATGAACACCCACCTGGCTGTGGGAGGTCCAACTGGGAACTAGCACTGTATGAAAAAAGGAAGAAGAAATATTGTTACAGTAGCTTTTTCCTCCGGGGAGAGACTGGACTTGATGGGACTTGGCTTCCTGTTTGTGATGTCGTAAGGAGCCGTGTCCACCTCTGTCTACCTGCATGTACTCCCGTTGCTGCCGGCTGACCATTGGTGGACTGTGACCTTCTGAAACAGCTGAAGTAAACCTTTCCTCCCCTAAATTTATGGATGCCAGCTATTGAGGCACAGCAGTGAAAAAGTAACTAACACAGTTAGTGATGCTGAACTTTTAAAAAATATACTTATTGGTTATTTATGTGTCTTCTGTGGAGAAATGTCTATTTCAGCGTATTGTCCATTAAAAATTAAGGTTGTTTGCCTTTTTGCTATTCAGTTTTTGGACTTCTTTTATATTGTGAATACTCGCCCCTTGTCAGAGCATAGTTTATGTATATCTTTTTTTCCCCACAGGATCCAAGTGAGATAGGTAAGGGGGCATATGGACAGTTAGGGACAGGAGGCCTCACAATGAAGACTATACAGGAAGTAAGATAACATCTGGCTGTTAGTGGTCCTCTCTCACTGCTCTCTGCAGCTGACTCTTCCCTAAAACGATTCATGGTTAAAACATGTTAAATAGCAACAAAGGCTGGAGGGCCTTAAGAATCAGGGCCTTAGCAACAAATTTGTTTAGTAAAATTACTCCTTTATTCACCTAGCATAAAACCCCCTAAGAACTTTGGGAGGCTGAGGCAGGAGGACTACACATTGGAGCACAGCTTTGGTGATTCAGTGAGACCCTGTCTCAAAACAAACAAACAAAAAAAGAAAGTGGGATGTGTGTGTGGCTGGAAATGTAGTTCAGAGTAAGTCCAGTATTGTGTTAATTCCCCAGTACTGGAGAAAAAAAACCTAGACAAGGAAAATCCTCACCTGCCATTTCAGGACTCTTCTGGTTGATGGAAGATTCTACTCCTCTGTCTTCACCTTTTCAAATAAAGCCCTCACTTTGCAACAAGAGGATATAATTTTTGGAGTATCTTTAAAGGAAAAGAACACAGAAGGCTCTTCTGTACTGCTACAAGGGTACTGGTTATGAACATGCTGTTGGGGCCTTCCCAGCCCCATGGATGGCCCCGAGGCCTGGGCTTCCTTAGTTTGCTATAAGTAGTTTCTATTCCAAAATAAGAGTCAGACTAAAAGAAGGACCTCCTATACCAAACAGCTTCCTTCCTCTCTGTGCCACAGTCCCCAAAGCTGGGAGGATTGGGAACAAAGCGTTTCATTCAGGAGGTTGGACTAGTGGCTGGGAAGCCCCTAGGAACGGAAAATGGTTTATGCGGTTCAAACTTGCTTACATCCCATGTTTAATTTAACCATCTTTCCCGAACTCCAGTTTGGTGATCATTTGTGCCACAATTCAGTATTATGAACTGACCTTTGCCCCAACCCAATTAACTTTGCATTTGTCTCCTAGACTGTTGCATTATAAAATTATAGAGGCATTTTGTGAGATGCTGCATATCATTTCCATGGTAATTATGACCTTGAGATGTCCTTGTGCTGAAGAAGATGCATGCACTCCTTCTTTGCCTCGTCTTTGCCGGGTAATTTCGTTCTCATCTTTCCCCACCCCCTCTCTGATGAGCCTTCCTATCTCTTTCCTTACTTAGATAAATACTTCCTCCATCAGGGATTAGAATAATTTCATTCCCTGTGGGCATTCCCCAGTGCAGCAAGGGCTTTAATGAAGCTGGTAATTGCAGGCAGCACTGAGTGGCCAGATGGATCTCTGGCAGCCTCTTGCAGAACATGCTTCAGTTGGGCAGACGCATGTGGAGTGAGGGGAGAGAGGCCAGTCTGCCTCGTTGTGGGGACACGGTTTCACCCCTAGCAATCGTGTCTCCTCCCTTCTTCCGCCCTCTCCTCCTCCAAAGACAACTGAGCTTTCTGGTGTAAAGCTAATGGGTACCTGCTTCCTATTGTAAATGTCAAGGCAAAAATGGAAGAATGCTCGCTTGTTCTTTGTGGTAGGGGAATCCACTGTGGGGTGCACCAAACTGACAGCATCTAACGGTGCGAGGGCAGCTGCTGGCCCCGCGGGCCTTTCAGCTCAGCCAGGTCTCTTAGTTTTGTTTGTAGATTGGATTGTCCCGATTGCCTTTCGTGCCAAGTGCCAGTCCTGTACACAGTTGGACACAATTGCCAAATTCCTTGTCACCAGATTTTGAATCCTAAATCAAAGATGAAACTCAAGTTCTCCTAAACCAGTTAAGCTCCATCATCATTCAAGCAGAGTTTTTATACTGTTTTCAGGCCACTTGCATCATAGACAATAATCGGAAAAAAATTTGGGTTATTCTTTGCTCATCCACCAACCCCCCCAGGGAAACTTTTTACAGCTATGTCACATCTGTGGTGAATTGAAGGGGCCTCTGGCTATTTTAGTCTGTGAGAAATGGAATTAAAACAGGGCTCAAGATCTGTTAAGTGTGGCAGTGATTTCTGTTGGTTTGAATTTTGCCGGATTATTTTTGGCTGGCTTCATGCTCCGGAGAAAAGGGTGTGGTGGAAAAAAAGGAAACTGAATGTGAGGAAAGCAAGGTGGAATTCTGTATTGTTCTGAAGTTCTGTGATCAGTGGAAGAAAAAAAGAAAAAGCCAGGCGCGCATGCACACACACACACACACACACACACACACACACACACACACACACACACACAAAATTTTGGCAAGACGGGTGTGGTGGCACGTGCCTATAATCCCAGCCCTTGGGAGGCTGAGGCAGGACAATCACTGTGATTTCGTGGCCAGCTTGGATGACACAGGGAGTCCAGGACCAGCCTGGACCACCAAGTGAGACCCTGTCTCATAAACAAAACAGAACAAAAGAAATTGTTGGCGCATGCACTTTACAACTTTCATTTTATCACAGATTTTCAGATGCACGCTTAAACTTTATCAGCTTAATTACCCGTGTTTGGTGTGTAAACACCCTTTATTTGCTTAGAACACTTTAATGAAAATATGAACAATAAAATGTGTTTTAACACATGCTCCTTAGCTGGTCCTGGTGGTGCAAGCCTGTTATCCCAACACTCTGGGAAGCTGAGGCAGAAGGCTCACAGGTTCAAGCCCATCATCGTAGTTAGTTAGCTTGGAGACTTAATGAGATCTTGTCTCAAAATCAGAAATAACCATGGGCTGTGGTTGGAGCTCAGGGTGAAGGCCCTGGGTTTGATCCCCAGTACCACAAAAAGAAAAGGAAAAAAATAAAGCTTCTCTATACCCTTTCTCCACGTTAAATTATTCATATTGCCAATAGGGTATTAGACCCAATTAGGTCAGTTTGGAAATTTTTATTTTTAGCAGGAGATGAAAATAAGTAGCATGCTGGCACCAACATGCTTTCAAATAAATACGCAGGCAGTCTCGTTTGAAACAGTTATGTGCTGGAATTTGTTACCTCACGCTGCACATTGGCCCGGAGCCAGTTCCAGCTGGCTTCTCTGTGCCCTACTCAAACTTCTTAACCTCATTGTTCATGTGGGAGAGGAGGGCTTTCCCCATGACGTCCTGAGGGCACCCATCCCTTTCGGGAGGCTGCCCTGGGGGTGTCCCCACAAGCCCATTCTGTCCTCCAGGGCCTGGGTACTTGGCCTGTGCAGCTTCTAACCTGCAGCATCTGGTGGGGTACTTCAAGACATTGCTGACTTCATCAGCTTAAGTGCTACCTCTGATGCCTTAATCATAGATTAAGAATAGTAATGCTACCAGGATCCTTTGTGGTCTACTACGGGTGCCGAGTGGTGTACCCAAGTTTCTCATGACTCAATGGGTGTGCATTACCTTTGCGATTCAGGGCAGGAAGATGAGACTACAGGGATCAGAAACCTACCCAGAGGCACCCAGGTGGGAAGACTCAACACGTGTAGGGATGCAAGTCCAGGCTCTGCTGGTGGTTTGCTCACACCTGTTGCTACCCTTTCTCATGCCTGCAGAGCTGGAGGGGCTCTCAGAGGTTACCTTGTCCATTTGTTATTAGCACTGGCTACAATCTTCTGGGATGTTAAAACAAAAGGCCAGTTAATGAGAATCTCCAGGGACAGCACTCGGGCCCCACTGTGTTTTAGGTGCTCCCAGACGACTGTGCCGCACAGCCCAGAGCTTACAGTATTCCAGTAAATCCGACCCCCATGCCTGTCTCTGGGTCAGTGAGCTAGCTAGAAGCAGGGACCTGGCCTTGTTCTCTTATTCCTAACGCGGACGGTACAGTCTGGATGCAGGACGCCTCATCGGCGAGGTGTGCAACCCTAAAGCAGGAATGCCCCTCAGTGCTTGAGTAGAATGGCTTAGTTTTGAAGGGTGGCAGGTGCCTGTGACGTGACCTCATCCATGCTGGATGAGATACTAATGTTGCACCAGATGGGAAGTACACCTCCAGTTACGTCCCTGACCACGTTCCCGCACGTAACACATCCAGCAGTAGTCTGGCCTGCGTGACTCCTGCTTACTAGACTGCTGATGTGCGTCATTACCAGCGTGGCCAGGGAAAGTTAGGACTGTCACTTTTCCAGGGAAGGTGGATACACAAGCTGCTTCTCCTGCATAGTGACGTGAGGTGCCCATAAGCCACGCGCTTCATGGTTTGGTTTTCTTGCCATCGGAACACGCAGCCACCTACAGTTTCTAAAGCATGAGATGTGCCACTTCCAGGGCCATGTGGGTGAGAAGAGGGATTTGCTGGTGCTGCGCTCCTGTGAGCGTGCTGCTGCTCTGAGGCACTCCATTGAACAGTGGCGGCTCCCCCGCCTTCGGGGCTCCTGCCCCTGGCTCCCGGGGGAGCTTCCTTGGTGCGCCCATTGTCTCCTCCCAACCTGTCTTTAGTTAGCTCCTCCTGAAACTCAGTTTTACCCCTGCCTTTTAACTTTTTGCTTTGCCTGTGATGTTTCAATATTAACTTACGTAAAATATTCACAGCTTTTTCCTTTCAGTTGTCATCTGTCTCACAAATTATGTTTCCTCTGGCGACAATGGGCCTCTCTGTTGTGCCCCAAAATAACTTGTGATCTGTAGTTGGTGGGTTATGGAGTGAGTTGAGAGCTGAATTGGAAGCGCTGCCTTTGATCTTCTGTGTGGTTGGAGAGTTTCCAAAACTGGCCTGTGTAAGTGGCAGGCCCGCTCTCCTGGTGGTGCCGAGAAGGGGGTGGAGACTCCACATGACCCTTAGCTCTTCTTCAATGCCCGTGCTCCAGCTCTCTTGCTATCATAGGGCCCGTTTGGTTGAATTTTTTTTTTTTTCCACTGGGCACATCTCTGTGCTGTAGCTTGCAGAGCCTTTCCGCTGAGCTGTATCGTTACTCCTATTTATTTGTTCAAGGCGGTGTCTTGCCAAGTTGCCCAGGCAAGACTTGAATTTGTGAGCCTCCTGTCTCAGCTTCCCAGACAGTGGGGATGAGAGACTCTTATCTTTGCCTCCGAGGTTGATGCCACCTGAGGAAGAATGTCTCTCCCTCCAAGGTCTGGGTGTGGTTTTCCCTGGCCTGTCCTTACTGTTGGAGTGATTGGTTTCTGGGGTTTCCTCAAACTTTCTGGTTCCATCTCTGGCTGCTTTTCCTCTTTCCAGAACTCTCTGGTTTATTTTTCTTTTTCTTCTAATAGAATTTACTCCTGTCATGTTGGCGCTAGCCCAGGAAGACGGGCAGCTTCCCATGTCGTAAACTGTGAGTCCATGGGCACAGGACCCGTCTATAAGTCTGCCCCCGTGACTCCTGGCAGCTCACCCTAGAGCCTTTGTGTTCCTCAGGAGCCTGCCTCTTGGTCTCGGGGCCTCTCTGCAGAGGGCATATGTGAGGTCACAACCTGCCATAAGGTCCCTTCTTCTGTGTAGCAGCCACATGTCCCCCAGGTTCATCCCCGCTACTTGGATTTCACTTTGCTACTGTTCATTCTTGTTGGAAACATGATGTGAGATGGAGATGAGAGGGAGGAGTTGGAGAGCCAGTGGAGACACGTCCTGGGGGGTGATATTTTGGCTCATTTACAAAGATGGATGGTTGGGGGAAGGCGGGGAGAGTTGTGGTGGGCTTCCAAGTTGCAGATGTGGTGTGGGGTCACCTCCTTTCTGAATCTTACTGTGCAGTCTAGTCCTTCCTGTTGGTCCTTGTCCCAGATCCATCACAAGCAGTTCTTGGCTGTCCCTCTTCCAAAGTGCCCAAACCCTGCGTCTGACATAGTGAGGAAGGCAGACCTGCAGTTTGGTTCTGGAGAGGTCCGTCTCCCTCAGCTCTCCCAGACAAGCCCCATGTATTTAGATGTAGTAGGAGCCATGTGCTGTTGGGAGGTAGGGCCTGGTTGGAAGCGGCAGGGGCTGGGACTTGACCTGGAACGGTGTGTGCTAGCTCCGCCCTTCCTTGTGCGTTTGGCTTTGTTCTGCCGTGCTCTGAGGAGCTCTGTCTCTGGTTCCAGCACTGCCATGTGGTTCTACCATCTCCAGCCACCCACCTGTGCATGGACTGTGACCTTCTATAACTGTGAGCTAAAATAAACTTTTTTCCCTAAAATTGTGGATGTCAGGCATTCTTTCTCAGCAACAAGAGAGTAACTCAGACACCTGCCCGTAACACCCTGGCCTCTTCACCTTTTCACAGACAATCCGAAAAGCCCATTGAAGTCTTGAGATCCACAGGTAGGAGAGGACAGGAAGCATTTCCCCTTCTAAGGTAAAGGGCAGAAGACGCACGTAAGGCCCCAACTTCTGCCATGCTCTTTATGTGGTTTTGAGGAGGAAGGTAAGAGTGAGAGTATTGCAGGTACATAGGAGCGTGGCCAAGGCTCTGATAGGGCTGACCACTGAGTCATGAAGGGCCAGCGCTGATGTTGAGGTGGCTGAGCCAGGGCCGTGCTGAAGTTCTGATCGTATACGCAGGCACAGTGGTGCAGGCATGTAATCCCAGTGCTCTGGGAGGCTGAGGAAAGAGGCAAATGTGAACCCAGGCTGGGCCGTTTATTGACGTCGTGAGATCCTGTCTCCAAACAAAACAAAATAAAGGGGTGGGTGTGTAGCTCAGTGTGAAGACCCTGCGGTCAGTGTCCAGTTCCCCCAAAAGAAAACAAACAGAAAAATCTGAGTGTATGTTTTGCTGCTGCCTTTTTTTTTTTTTTTTTTTTTTTTTGCTGTCCTTTTGATAAGGTGTTGTTTGGAGCAGACTGCTCAGAAGAGCACAGTATACAAATAGAGGAGCGGGGAAGGGAATGTGGCCATCCATGTAAGCCAGGGAAGGGAGCAGAGAAGGGGACACGAGGCATCAGGTGTGTCCTGGGATAAGGACGCTGGAAGGCAGCCCCAAGACACAGTGTCACAGGGTGGGACGGTGAGGATGAGGCAGCCGGGCTGGCAGACAGGGCCCAGGAAGGTCCCTCATGTCTTTGGGGGTGGGAATAGGAAGACTCTGGTGGAGTTTTGGCTTGAATGTTCCAGGATGGTAGTTTTATAGCCAGGCAAATGGTGCAACAAACAAACCAACCCAGGGCATGCTTGAACAGAAAAAGCCCTCAGAATCCCAATTCCCTTGTTGAAAGGGAACATGGCTCCTAGTTTAAGGGCAGAACCCGAGGCTGCAGTGCGATTTAGCCTGTCTACAATTGCATGTGCAAACTTGGCGTCGGGACTTGACCTTCCGGTCCTCTCCCTCCGTGGAGTGCACGGAGCCATTGGTACTTTCTGTCTTCCTGGGTGAGAGGACTCAATGGCAGGTCACACCCGTGGAGGCTGGAGAGAGTGTTCACAGAGGTCTGGTTTCACAGTTACTCCGTACTCTGACCTTACTGCAGATGTGGTGGAAAAAAGGGGTACACAATGGATGTGGTCTTGTGTAGTCTTTGTATCTTCCTGGGTTTTGCCCACTGAGTTGGCAAGCTTGCTCATTAGTGCTTTGGTAATTGTGAGATTTGGCTGGTGCTGGAGTTGGGGTGATTGTACCCGTAGCTAAGTCTTGGCTTGTCTTTTGCCCTGCTTGGAGCTGCATCTTCACAGACCACTGTGACTCCAGCTTGATAATTGGCTCACTTATCAGAATGGCTCTAATGTGAAATAATAGCTGTCCTTAAGGAGAACATTAATTAAAAAAAACAAGATGCAAATGTTGGGTTGAAAAGGAAAATAGACTAATTGACCCCAGGGCAAACAATATTTTCGCTCTCTTGTCTTTTCTCATTCTTTTCTGTGGTACTAAAGAGCCCAGTGTATATAGGCAGCATATATAGTAACATCCCTAGCCCATTGTTTTTTTCTTTTTTCTTTTGGTTTCAAGATAGGCTCTTGCCAAGTTGCTAGATTGTCTAGGCTGGGCTTCAACTTGCATTCTTCCTGCCTCTGCCTCTCAGTGTGGGAATTCTAGGTCTGTGCCCCTGGGCCTGGCTAAGATTTTCATTCTACAAAAAAAGTATCTGTTTGTCAGAAAAAGATGGTGGTCATGGCAAAACTATGTATTTTAAACATATGTTGTGATAAGAGAAATAGCACCATAATGAATATGTTCATTGATTGAAAGCTGAGTCATTTTTGATAGTTGTAGCGAATCCTTTCCCAACATACACATACGGCCAACCCGATCTCTGCAAGTTAACATAGTAGAACTCCTAGATTCATAATGACTGTTTGAAGCTGAAACTAGAGGCCTCAGAAGTATAAGACCGCTTACGTGGATCTTTTCACCTACAATGGATCCTCCTAGTAATGGTGTGTTTTATTATTTTTGTTTTCTAATAATTCATTTTGACCTTAGATTGAAGATAACATTGGTAAGCTGATCTTTGCTGACTTTAGTACTTGAGGTTTCGACACACTTCAAAGAATGGCTTTGTTACTGCTGCGGGGCCAGCTTTCAGAGGGAAGGTCTTATAAGGTAAGCAGAGTCCCCAGTGATGGACGCTAAGGCAGGTAATTCAGCTGATGTGCTTGAATTAGGGATCATGTCACCAGCTTAGAAAACTGGAGGCATGATCCAGGAATTAGTTGATGTAAACCCCCATAGGAGAAGGGAGTAGCCAGGGGGTACAGCTCAGCAGTGAAATGCTTGTCTAGCACTTGATGTGTGAGGCCCTGTGTCTGTTTCTACCTCAATCAGAAAGAAATAGTAGCATCACTGTCCTTGCTTCCTGGAAGGTTACACACCTCAAGCAGAGTGATAGGAGCTTGGGTGGTGGGTTCCTAGCCAAGGATTTCTCTGCAGTGACACAAGAAGTGCTATGATCAGCCCAAGGGCAAACATTATTCTAGCAAGTCCCTGGTTAGCTTCTCAGCTAGCCAGTGTCTGTCTGCCATCTCTTCACATGATTTCCTTTCCTTTCCTTTCCGTTCCGTTCCGTTCCGTTCCGTTCCGTTCCTTTCTGTTCCGTTCCTTTCTGTTCCATTCTTTTTCTTTCCTCTTTTCTTTCTTCTTCAGACAAGGTCTGACTGTAGTCGAGGCTGGTCCTAAACTCACTGTATTGTACAGATTGGCCTCACACTCATGGTGATTCTGCCTCAGCCTCCTGGAGTGCTGGGATTACAGGCCTGTGCCATGAGACATGGCTTTACCGGAGTCATTCTTAAGCTATAACAGCATTGCATCTATTTTTTTTTTCCTTTCCTGCATCCTGAGTTAAATACTTAAAGAGACTGACACCAAGAAGAGGGAATGGGAGGAGTGGAGACTGGCTCGAGGCTGGTAGGCATGGGATGAGGAAAGCTGGTGGTATGCTGGGTGAAGCCAGGGGAAGCAGGGGACGCTGGGAATGGCACGTCTAAGAGAGTAGGTAGAAAGCAGCAGTGGTCTCCAGTGGAGAATAAGAACAGAGACTGGATGTCAGAGGCCAAGTCTAGATAGCGTGCCCTGACAATAGCACAGGTATATAGCAGAGAGGGGTAGCTTGAAGAAGGGCTGGCACCCCAGGAGGTGGAGCCCTCATAGACCACCTTGGTGCCGAGGATGGAGTTCAGCGTGCCAGGTCCTGGTCCCGTGCATTTGTTATTTTTGAATCTTTTTAATAATTCAAGTTGGATTTTGTTCTCCACATTTATTTTCCTTAGGGAAGGAAAGAATCTTAGTAACTTTGCTGAGGGCAGAAATGTACTATTAATAATGAGTGGGCCAAAAATGAGACCCAGATCCACCTGGTTCCAAAGCCTGCATTCTTTCTACTAAACCATCATGTTTCCTGGAAGTCTACTTGGAAGATATTTTTGGCCCCAAAAGCTCTCTTGTTCAGTTTTTTTTTTTTTTTATTTTAATGCTCTTCAATAATTTCTGAAATTTCACATCTTTCAAAGACCTCGCCAACCAATTTAAAATGAGGTGAGGATTTTCCCATACTGTTCTACTTCAGGGTGTAGTTCCCGAAACCCACATAAGCAGTTACCACCATGGAAAGTAGATTTCCTTTTTGACTTGTTACCTGGGTTCTGAATGGGTGGGGGAAGGGGAAGGAGAGACCTGGGAGAAGAATGTGTACAGCTATAGATACACATTAGGATGCAAAAAAATGCAGAGTCTGATACAACCCTTCAAGTAGTTATCTATTACCATGAGTTTACTTCTACTAACACCATTGAAATAGTATCCAAGAGTTATGTTTTGAGTGGCCAGATAGTATTTTGTATCAGCACGCCATTTGAAGTTACATGCAAGTCACTTATTTTATTGATTAGTCATGGATAGATTTCTTTCTTTCTTTCTTTCTTTCTTTTTGTGGGATCTTGCTGTGTTGCCAAGTTGAACTCAAACCCTTTGGCTCAAGTGATCTTTTCGCCTTCAGACGACAGGTGTTCTCCATCACAAGTGGAGAAAGATCTTTTTAGTGTTCTGTCTCCTGGTTATACTTGATGCTGGATAACCCCAGGGAGCAGAAATTGGTAGGGTGATATGCTGCACAGCAAGAGCTCTATTTCCTATGATTAGCTCTCCATTTTGTGATAGAAGTAAAGCTGAGGAAGGTACTAGGTTTTGTGGTACCATGTTTGTTGAGTTGACTGTATGAATTGAACATCTAGAAGAATGTTACTAATAGTGTTTGCTGAGTGAGTGAATTCTTTTCTGAAATTCAGCAGGCGTGTCCAACTTGTAGCCTGTCCTCTCCTCACCTTTATTTTTAAGAAACATTTAAGGACAATAAAATTTAAAAGGAAATTTTATTACTATGTACATTAACAACTGTATATTATACATTTTTCCCAATAGAGGTTTTTTTTTTAACTCAGAAAAAACCCAAGAGTTATCAACCAATAGCAGCATTATAACCTGATAGGAGTATGCTGACAGGAATGGGGGCCAGGAGGGGCCTTGGTTCACTGCTCACCTCTTGCTTGCTTCGCATCTGTCCTGGCCATCCAGTGCAAGCCCGTGGACCAGGGGTTGGGGACCTGTGAAGGACCTGTGTGGTGTTAGCCAGAGTAATTAAGACTGAATCATTGTAAAGTGCCCCTTCAGAAAGCTTCAGAGAACTCATTTTAGCTTTTATGGGACTTGTGAAAGAGGCTGGGAAGCCTGCCTTTGTGTCTACGAGTTAGTTATGGACATTGGTTAATTCTTGTGGTCTGTGTGTCTGTGGGGAATATAATTGAATTCTCTTTTCCATTGTGTGTGTGTGTGTGTGTGTGTGTGTGAGAGAGAGAGAGAGAGAGAGAGAGAGAGAGAGAGAGAGAGAGAGAGAATGATGGATGGGAACATTGGTGTGTGCAGGAAGCTGGGGCTGGCCGGCTGAGGAATTACGGTCTGGAGCCATTTCCTTCACTTGGGGAGTCTTGTTTGGGTGTGTTTTGTGTTAAGAGAGATTTGTCTGGACCACTGATCCTTCCAGAATGTATTTCATTAGAACAAGGAATAAGTGTGTCTTTTGGGGCTGTGCATATTCGCTAAGCTTTTGGCTGATTCTTCTTGTGGTACATGCGGCAATCAAAATCCTGTGCTATAAAGGCAGCTTAATGATCCAGGGTCCTTTCACGTGTCAGAAAGAGCCTGTGCTGCTGTGCAGAGGTTTTCCAGAGAAGCCAAGAATGTGCTGATTACCCCTGAAGTGTCTGGAAGATCAGCCGTAGAAAGTAATGTTACATAAGGTTTAATAAATATGCATATAATATCTTAACGTGTTTAAGACAAAATCAGCAAGATACTGACATGTTGAATCCGTGTGGCGTTTGTCTTCTGAAATCTGAAACAGCTATTGATTTCATACAAGAGATTTTTGTTTCCTCATTCTCACTACATGTATTTAATTTGGGAAGATCTTTTATATAAGGAGACAAAAGTTTGTGGATATCTATGAATGGGCACATTAGCGGGAGAAGGGAAGTATTTGGTAAAGAGTTGAGCATTGATGGCCAGAAAAGCCTGTTCAAAATTAATAACTATTTTGTTTCAGAGTTGTTTTTTTAACATTGCAAAGAGTTTATTTAAATCTATCTTCTTATTTTTCTGTCTTCTTTATGTTCCTGTTGAGTTCTAAAGGACTGATGATAGTTCTCTTAGACCCTGGGAATTTAGAGAGTTTTTGTTCATACCCATTCTTTCCTGTATTTGAGCTTTGCTCTTTGGCAATTTCTTTGTTCTCTGACCCAAGACAATGAATGGTGCCCTCCATTTATCTCTTTGCCAACTGTTTTAATAAACTCTTTTGTTGAACACTTAGATTTACACAATGATTATAAAGAGTCCTGTATAACCCAGACACTGTCTTCCCTCTTATTAACACCTCACATTGTTACGGTACATTCATTACAGTGGTTGAAGCAAATACTGGTATTTTATTGTTAACTCCACACAGTATTCATTCACATTTTCTGTTTTTCCCTAGTGGGCTTTTGTTCCAAGATCCCATCCTGGAAGCCATATTACACAAAGTACTTACCTGTCTTTGACCTCCTCTTTGCTATGAATGTTTCTCAGACTATTTTTCCTGTTTGGTGATCTTAATTGATTTCCAAGTTACCAGTATAGTAGGCGGCCCTTCACTTCCAGGCCGCTGTGTTTTTGGGAGGAAGATTGCAGCAGCAAAGGCTGGTGTGATATGAGACACATGCTGTCTCTGTAACTTGTCACTGTTGATGTTGCCCTTGATCACCTGCCTCCAGGTGGTGTTTGTCATGCTTCCCCACTGTAAAATTACTCCTTTTCTCTGTCTGACCGCACTGTGCTCTTTGGATGGCTGCAGTCACTGTTGCACAGCCCACACCTGGGGCCACACACTAGCAGTTGTGTATCAGTCACATCCTTAAGGTTGAAGAATGTACGAGGAATATTTATACTTCTACGTGGGACACTTAGGCTTACTTGTGCAGCCACTTATAACAGTGTGAGTTCATGGAAACTATATCTAATGCGTTAGGTCAAATTCAGTGTATATTTTTTGTTGGTCAATTGTTCCATCTTGGACATTGGTAACTCTCTCCGCTGTCTCCTGGACCCCTGTGACACACCTCCATCGTTGTGGGTTTCTTCTGCTCCAGCCCCAGACTTGACCATATCTCCGAGAATCCTGGTTCCTTAGTGTTAAATCCAAGATCCTGAGGTCTGGGTTCCAGGTGTGCCCGTTGCTACTGGGATGTTGGTATTCCCTGATACATATGTTTTAGTGTTTTTTTCCCTCTTCCTCTGTCTAGATTTGTGATTCTCAAGTTCTCTCTTCGAGCAGCTAACTCAAAAGTTTAAGGTTGAGGTTCAGACATTAACATATGGCTAACACTCCATAGGTAGCCTTAATATGAAGCTGAAGAAGCAATTCTAGCCTGTAAAATCCTTGAGGTGTAATGGCTGCTAATATGGGAAGTAGATACTAGACAAATGTATGTTGATATTAATGTTAGTGATTTGTAGATGAACCTACTCAGCAACCATTAACTGAGACCCATCCTCTCCTACAGCAGCTGTACAAAGCACTAAAAGAAGAGCCCCTGAGATCTGCCCAATGTCTTGAAAGAGTAAGAGTGAATTATATGACATAGAGTGGGAGAAGGTGTGTTGGGTGCCAAAGCAGGAAATTAGGACAAGTACAATAATGCTAAATGAACTATGCTGCACTTTAGACTTTCCCTAGTTCTTTCTTTTCTTCTCCCTCTCCCTCCTCTTCCTCTTCTCCTCTTCCTCCCACTGCTGTTCCTCCTTTTCCTCTTCCTCCTCCTCCTCTGAGCTCCTACTCCTCCCCACTTTTGTTTCTGAGACTGGGTCTCACTAAGTTGCCCAGGCCTTACCTGAACTTGGGAGTCTAATGCCTCAGCCTCCCAGGGTGCTGGGATTATAGGCCTGTGCCACTGGGCCTAGTTGTGTTAGTTTGGGATTCCACATTGCATTCACTTGGTGTGTTTCCTTCATATCCTCCTGTCTGTGACTGACTCTTGGGCTTCTCTTGTCATGGTCTTAGAATTTTTGATGAGTAGTGATCAGAAATTTTGTGGCCTGTCCATTGACTTATGTTTGATGCTTTGACAGATAAGGATATGGACTTTGGAAAGAATGTCGTTAGGAAACATGCCCTGCTTCTTGAGTCCTTATGGGACCCATGATATTGACATGACTTACTGCTGTTGGTGTTAACCTTGGTCAGTTGGTTGGTGTGGTAGCAGCTTTCCCTATAGTAAAATTACTATTTTTTTCCTTTCTCTGTTGATAAGAAGCAGATTTCCAAGCCCAGGCCATACTCAAGGACAGAGATTTTTGCCACACTTCCTAGAGGGAGGAGTAGCAAATAATTTGTGATCATATCTGAAATCTAGCAAGTATTGGAAGGAAAACTTGGAGGCTTTCAGGTGCCCTTTTTCTCCTTAAAATTTTCCCTGATGCTGAATGCTTTTGTCTTTGTCCAGGTTATTGGGTGAATTACTAGACTGATGTTTTTTTATTGGCAAGTGGTGTTCTATTGTATATACCATCATTTGTTAACCATTTGATCATTGAAGGCCATTTTCGTTGTTTCCAATTCTTGGCTATTATAAATAAAGCTGCTGCTGTGAACATTCATGTATAAGCTTGTGTAAGTTTTTAATTCATTTGGGTCAGTAGTGAGGAGTGGGGACCAGTGGGTTGTATAGTAGATAGTGTTTCTTTCTTTCTTTCTTTTTTTTTTTTTTTGATTTGTTTTTTTTGAGGCAGGGTCTTGCTCTGTGGCTGTGGCTCCTCCTGAATTCACTACAGAGCCCAGGCTAGCCCTAGATTTACTGCAATCCTCCTGCCTCTGCTTAGTAAATGTGTGCTTAACTTTTAAAGACACTGCTGAACTAGTTCCCAAGGTTACCATTTTATCATCTATTGCTCCATATCCTTAGCATCTTTTTTATGCTCTCTGTTTTGATTTGAGTCATTTTAATAGGTGTTAACTGGCGGTGGCTTTAATTTGCATGCTGTAAGGACTAATAATGTGGGTCCTCTTCTCATGTACTTGTCATTTGTGTGTATCTTCTCTGATAAAGTATCTATTCGGGTTTTTTGACAGTTTGAAAAACTGCCTTGCTGGTTTTCTTATTTTTGAGTCTTAGCAGTTCTTTATATTTTGGGCATATGTCCTCTGTTGGGTATGAGGTTTGCAAATACTTTCTCCTCCAATGTATTGTAACTTTTTTTTTTCTGAAGAAAATAACAGGGTCAGATTTAGTGGCAAGGCAACATGATTTAATAAAAGGGATAGTGATTCAAAAGTTAGAAATGCAGTGACGAGACCCCTGCAGCACATTGTAAATGATACTTTAAACACTTTATTTTTTTCAACAACCAAAAGGCAATATTTTAGCAGCTGATTCTGTTGTGCTCCACTATTTGTTTATAGCGAGTTTTACTGCATTCCCGAGGATGTGTTGTGTCTCTTGGTGCATGTGTGTTTGTATGTTGTCTTGCTTTCTTGACCTGACATCCATAGCTCCAGGGAGGAAAGATTTATTTTAGCTCACAGTTTTGGAAAGTCATAGTCCATTCATGGGCAGCCAGCAGTGGGCGCATGTGGCAGAGATGGAGACAAATCCTCGTGTCATTGCAAACAGGAAGCCAAGCAGAGGGAAAGCAGCGTACACCCTTCCAGGTCCTGTCTCCGTGATCTGCCTCTTCCAGGTTTAAGCCCCTCATCTACCACCCACCTGTAACACACCACACACCCATGATCCATCCCTCTAGACCAGACCCCCATCTCTTATTAGCACATGGTTCCGTAGATAATCCATAACTTCTACATACATGAGGTTTTTGGGGGACATTCCTGATCCCAACCACAATATACATTATAAAATTGTGTATATTTCTGAGTCATAATCACATGAGTATATGCATACAGGAAAAGTGATGGAACTGATAGGATTTGAATACTTTATTGCCTGAAAGCATAGCTGAATAAAACAGTAGCGTTTTTGTGGATGTAAGATAGTGAAGCATACCAACAATGGGTAAAGGAATTAACAAGGTGAATCAGAAACTGCGTAGAAAGATTCAATAAATTAATATGGCCAGTGTTTATGTAGGATTCCATTGGATTACCCCACAAGAGGCTGCAGAGAAGTCTTAGGGATGCTGGTAGACCAGCCTGTGCCTTACAAGATTTCAAGTACTTTATTACAGCTTTGTAAATTGATTGTTCTCTCTTGATAATTATGAAAAAATAGCTTCCCCATTTGGCTGGAAGGCTTTATTGACAATCCACAAATTTGCCTGTAAATTCTTCTGTAGACTTTACTGTAGCTTTTTTCCCTCTCCGCAGGTTCCTGTTAACCCCACAGGCTGCCTTTCCCCGGTAGGAATGTGCTTGTTGTTGGTGAGTATTGGTAAAAAATAAAATAAAATGCCTCCCATTTAGGAAACTCAATCTGAAGTCTAGCTAAACTTAAAAGTCCAACTTGTGCAGCGTTAGGATTGGAAATTGTATAGCTCAAAGAGAAGCTTAATGTCTGATTATCATTGCTGACTCCACGTCCCCTCAACCCCCACCCAGCTCCCATATGTCTAGGTTTAAGTATCCGGCCATCCATTGCCTTCCTTGAGATCTGTGAATGCAGTTCGAGCTGGAATCTGCTTGACCTGCCGGGGACATTTTGGTTTGGCCCTGCCCCAAGGGTCCTGAAGCAGGCCTGCCCAGCGGGAAGCTTCTCCCTGTGGGGTTTTATTACTGTAGCTGCAACTTTGTTTCTCATTGGGGCAGAATGCGTTTGAGTAATTTCAGGTGGAAGGTGGATAAGGTTTGAATGGTAAAACTGCAGTTCCATAATTACACTCCAGGACCTGCCCAATTAGTAACTTGTTTGCAAGAGAGTTGAAAAGAAACCTAGCATCCTGATTTTGGGTAGAAGTTTTCTGCGTTGAAGACAGATCTCACTCGTCCTCCCTTCCCTAGCCCCCTCGCTCCTTTCTACCCTTTTTGGCTTTTCACATTTCCTTCACTTTTCATCCCCAGTTGGCCCCTTCTCTAGAGGGGAGGTATTGACACATTTCTTTTTCTTGCTATATGTCGTAGTTACTTTTCGTTGCTGCGACTCAATGCCTGACACCCACAAATTTAGGAAAGGAAAGGTTTATTTTAGCTCAGTTTCAGAAGGTCACAGTCCATTCAGGGGTGGCTGGCAAGAATCGAAGTACATGGCAGAGGCAGAGGTGGAGGCAGCTTCTCACGACATCACACACAGGCAGGCAAGTTGAGACTAGTTGAGACCAGTGCTGTCTTCGTCCCCCAAGGAAGGCAGGATGCAGCTTATGTATCCTTCCAGGTCTCTGCCTGGTGATTAGCTCCTCCTGCATCCAGGTGTGGAAGGTGTGGCCACTATACACCGTTAATCCTAACTCACACGCCTTTAATCTTAACTTACATGCCCTTAATCCTAACTTAACTGTAATCCACCCCTCCAGAATAGGCCCCAGTCTACCAATAGCACATGGTTTCATAGAAAACCCATAAACATTTAAATACATGAGACTTTTGGGGGACATTCCAGAGCTAAACCACAATACTATATACATACCATTAACTCACTCCTTTTTTTGTGCTTATATTCAAGTAGTACAATCTCCCAAGGATAGGCCTGTGGAAGGACAGGTGTGGTGGTAAGGTGGTAAGCACCTTGGAGAAGCTGGGGCAGGAGGATCTCAAGTTCAAGATCACACCGGGTAATATAGTGATTTCAGGAGACCTTATCTCAAGGAGAAAGAAAAAAAGGGGAAATGGCTGGGAATGTGTAGCCCAATGTGAAGGCTCTGTGTTCTGTGCTCTGGACTGAGGAAGAAAACCAAACCAGATAAAAGCAAAGAGAAACTAGGTAAATAAGTAAAGAAGTGGGGGGGGGGGGGGTAGAAAAA